>BRYE01000021.1:10591130-10603630 GCA_030159115.1 Actinidia arguta var. hypoleuca
AAAATTGATAGCAGGACGGCAGTGTGAATTCCCTCTCTCTTTCTCTAGAAGCTCTCAGAATGACGATATGAACAGTGACCTAGAATATAAAGAGTCACTTATATAGAAGCTGAAGAGGCGGGAAACCCACCAAATGCATCCTAAGGACACATTTTATTCAACCAGCATACTTAACGAGTTAACTATCGCACCCAAAGCAATGAGCAAAAAACATGTGTTAGTTCCCCGCATCGCACGTTTGAGCCAAGGAAGCCCTAAGGGCAGGTAGAGGAACCTCGGAGTCAACCAATCAGATCTTGACATGTGGTGAGGTGCTAAGAATGTTGGGCGAATTGTTAGGGGAGAGTTAACACTCGAGTAAGCTCAGAACTCTACCCACGGAAATTCACAACACTTAGCAAAAATTTTCTTTTGAGAGAGTTAGCCGAGTTCAAGCGAGCTCTGAACTCTGCCCCGTGAGGATGCTATGTATGTTGGTCGAATTGTCAAGGGAGGGTTAGTAGAGCTAAAGTAATCTCAGAACTTTGCCCACAGAATTCGCCACACTTAGCAAAATTTTCTTTTAGAAGAGTTAGTTGAGTTCAAGCGAGCTCCGAACTCCACCCCGCGAGGATGCTAAGTATGCTGGGAGAATTGTCAAGCCAAGCTTGAGTAAGCTCAAAACTCTGTCCGCAGAAATTCTCCACTTAGCAAAATTTTCTTTTGGAAGAGTTAGTTGAGTTCAAGCGAGCTCCAAACTCCGCCCCGCGAGGATGCTAAGTATGCTAGGCGAATTGTCAAGGGAGGGTTAACCGAGCTCGAGTAAGCTCAAAACTCTGCCTGTAAAAACTCACCACTCTTAGCAAAATCTTCTTTTGGGAGAGTAAACCAAGTTCACGTGAGCTCCGAACTCCGCCCGCAAATGTTATCCGAGCTCAACAAATATAGCTCAAAATCCCATGACTATTTAAGTATACTTGGCAAAGATCCCTAGAAGGCCAGCCGAACTCAGTTCAAAATACGAGCTCTACCTCGCTAATCCCGAGCTTCACCTAAGTCTACTTGAGGGACAATCATACAACGAACTGAAGGCTTGAATATACAAAATGAAGCCTGGTTATACAAAATAAAGTGCAAGTGAAGTTCAAATTGAAAAGCTCATTCATTATAGAAAATTGTTCAAGTACAAGATGAGTTTGGTCATTACAAAAAACTATTCAAGTATAAGATGAGTTCGGTCATTATAGAAAATTGTTCAAGTACAAGATCTTTCGATTACAAAATCTATTCTAAAAGGGCGACCGAGCTCTAAGGAGACAACCGAGCAGTGTTGGAGGATCTTCGTGGATAGTTGCCTCAAGATAATAATGGTTAACTGGGAACGCAGTCACCAGGAAGATATCAGTTACTCAACGTTGGCCCAGAAATGACGATCAAGATTAACCAAGCCACAACACTCCTAACAGAGACTTAGCTATGTTAGAGGATCTTCGTGGAGTATAGCCCAAACAATGGATATGATCGATCGAGAATGAAGCCTCTCGAACTTCATGTTGGATTTGACCCCTGTCAGTAGAATAGGTGACTGCACGACAATATTTTCTGCCTAGGTTAAAGCTTACAAAGTCACATGTCGACAAGGGCAAATGTACGGACCACTAGCTGCTCGCAATCAACAACGAGGGAACATTGGTTGCTCACAACTAAGTGATTGTTAGATTCAAGAGAACATTTACTGCTCAACATGGATTATTTGTCAGTAACAAGTGAACCCTCCCAAACTAAAGCATGCAGTATGTAGAGCTCGAATGGATCCTCCCTGATGTTGTAACCATTTGACCAATTCAAGGGAATGAGCTCTCTGCAACCGAAGTGAAGTGCCCATATGATAGCCTAAGAAGTGTCCTCGGTAATCAAATGGTAGTAGTGAGTAGAGAGAAGTCTCATTTTCACTCTAAAGAAGCCTTTCAAGGCCTTATGTTTATATAGGGGCATAGGAGAGGCAAAGGGACCGCAGGTGCACAAAATACGAAGGCTCTGCCATTATGACCGAGAACCAAGGGTCTTCCAAAGGGGGTGGACTAACCATCATTATGGCAGGATGCGAATAGGCAATAGCCAAAACTAAACGCGTGAGGTCCGCATTTGGAAACACGAAAGGGTAAAATAGAAAGTCATGAGCGGACAACCACTTCTAGAAGTAACAGAACTCGCACATATCTAGTTCACATGACCTTGGCAAACCATTCGACCAGCTCATGCGAACTGAGGGACAATTGTAAGGGGACAAAATATGCAATGACAAAATCTGGTCTTGCTAAGGTAGGGGCCTCCGACAAGCTATTGCTATAAGAGCAAGCTCAGTAGTCCCCTGCGTCGAAGCTCGGTGAAGACACTATTGAGCACTAGCCTTACTAAGGTGGTGACCTCCGTTAAGCTATCACTATAGAGCAAACTCGGAGACCCTCTATGCCAGAGCTCAGAGCAGTCCCTATCAAAGACAAATGCGATCCGAGTTGAGGCCACCATTACTTCTGAGGTGCTGCTATTCAGTAAGCTCCAAACAATAATCACGTTAAAAGCTTGGATGAGAGGCAATGGCCAGCGATGATCCCAAGGAATGTCAAGGGACATAAGGTGACTGAGGAAACAGAATTCTTTTTGACAGCCTCCACGCCTGAATGGAGACATCAGCAATTGATAATGAACTACTAGCCATGCCACAGGGGCATTACTAAGTCAGCCGCCTACTCACTAACACAGCGATTGGCGCGTATGAGTACGTGTCAAGCTGTAGTCTATTCGGTGATAAGATAGCTAGCACATTAAGGCACGCACTGAGCTAGACTATAAAAAGGAAACTATTGTTCTCACGGAGGGACGTGCATTTTAGAGCCTAAGAACACATACACTTTATCACTGTACATTGCAACTCCGGTCATCTAACTTGACCATCAAAGAGTCATTTCTCGAAAATAACTTGGTGGCCATTCTCACGCTTCGTGTGCTGCAGCTAGGTCACGGTCGAGTTACTCTCCGGTGCCAGTTCACATCTTTGTCGCAAGACCACCACAAGTGTTTATCCTCAATTTCCCTTCCATCAACTCTCCAACCCATAACCCCACACTAGCCATTGGGGCTACTAGCAAGTTTAGCATCTTGGATTTTGAAGAGTTCGATAACTCAGTCAGGGCACGCACATGTTCAACCCAAGGGGTGAACAAGGTTGTTCAGCCCAATTGAGTGAGCTAGGAAGTTCGGGCAAGGGTTATTCAAAAACTTGATATTGGGTCATTTGGCTCTAATGTGTGCAGTCTTAAGCCAAAGTCCTAGTAGGTGTTGGGCTTTATTCGGTCAAGGTAGTTCAGTAGTTGGGCAGTTAGGCAGTTGTCTAATTGGGTAATTGAGCAATTGGGCTATTCAGTTGAGCGGTTGTTTGGGTTTCACTCGTTAGATCAAGCTTGCATCGAATGGACCGAACTCATTTGTGTATGGGCATGAGACCGAACAAGAGTGTGGGTTATACAGTTCTACGCCGAGTTCAACCTAACCAGGTTTAGGCGAACCGAGCTTAGTGGAGTGCTTTTGGTCCTTGCTTGGAGAGTTTGGTTGTGGGGCTTCTAGGCATCTCAGCATTGGGAGCATGGCATGTTCTATTTGGTCCAGGGGCTATTCGGCTACTTAAGAATTCGGTTTGGTCCAAATGAGCGTGTCTGAGTTCGATGTAGGTTGAATTGAGTTGAACCGAGAGTAAATGGACTACTGGAGTCGCATACTTTGGCATCTCCCACTTCCTAAAGGAAGCGAGAGATAGGGGCAATTATAAGGAGACAAAATGAGTTTAGGCCGTATTGACCAACTCAGGACATGTTATTGGGCCAAATTCGCTTAGTATGGACTTGTTGTTGAGCCAAACGGACACAATCCAAGAGAATTGGGCCTAGATAGTTAGTCCCAAGGCAAACATTCATGTGGGGGCCCAGGAAGTGCAAGATTGAGGGTGGTTATTCTGGAAGTCGGCGGGAGGAAGCAGATTCGACGAAGAGTCCTCTTCAACCAAGAGTCCTATCCAACTAGGGGTGAGCTCGCCTAGTAGAGGTTGTAGAGGTTGATCATGCTAGTAGAGGTTGATACGAAGTGAGGAATTTAAGTTCAACTAATAATTAGTGAGCTCGCCTATAAGTAGGAGGGCTTACAAGTTCTCTAGTATGCAATAAACCATAACTCCCTAGTTCCCTTGTTCTATGATCTTTCGTGTTCTCACTCTCACACTAGAGGGGCTTCCCGGCCACCACCCCATCTGAAAAGCCTTAACGGTATTCTTTGTAGTGTGCAGACAATATAGAAGGAAGAGAACGACGCGAAGGTTAACATTCATTGACATTTACCACCTCACAGCTAAGCATTAAGGAAAAACCTTTTAGTTGTATTGCTTAGAAAAGAAGGATATACATAATGCCATTCAAATATTTTCAAAGCTTCAAACTTTGTAGATAGAGGAATGATAGGAAGATAGTGGTGGAGTAGAGATGAGAGGTGGGAAGACTATGAAACGTAGCGTAGTTAACAAAATTATCAGGAAAAGATGTGTAAATGAAAAAATTGTCCCTTTCATTAGGAATAATTAACGGATGAAAACGGAAGGTTGATATCGTAACTAAAGAAAAAATCTAGGGTTTAAGTGATAAAGAATTAAAATTTTAAAATTTAATTTGTTATTGAGGTTAAAGTCTGCGATTTTGGAAATTTATAAAAATTAACAAATTTTAGAAATTTCATTTTAGTTCCTTTCTTTATAAAAAAAATATTCTTTTTTTCTTTTTCAATTCCTTTAATAAAGATGGGGAACAAATACATTTAATTAAATTTTGATTTTATTAATTTTTTTTGTAATTCTTTTGTATTTCCCGATTCCTTTACGAAAGCCGATCCAAAAATTTTTAAATATAGCAAAAAAAGAATCACTAAAACCATAAAGTATCCAACTTAGGGTGCAATTATCTCAAATAGTGCCTCAATTTAATCGTAATCGCCAAAGTTTACTTCAAGTAAGCATTTTGAATTTGTATATAATATTTTTTTTAAACTAGTAACACCAAAGACGCTAAACAAATCTAAATCTCGGCCACAGCCACAGCCACAGCCACAGCCACAACATTTTGGCACAAGTAGTCATTTCATCTACCATGATAAGATTACAGTCTTTTTTAGGCATATGCATGCATCCACACATACCTACACCGAACAGTTCTTCCAAACCCTAGTGTAGATCAAAGGACTGTTGTCCCCCAACTTTTTTGAAATTTGCATTATAGAACTCTTTTTTTTTGTTTGTTTTATTGTCAGAAGGGCATTCGATGCACTCTAAAATACCGACTTTTTTTTCATTGATATATCCCATGTTTTTGATATGCTAGATTGTAAAACAAATTTTCCTTAGGTTGTTCCATATGTTCGTGTTTTTTTTTATAGCTCGGTATTTGGCTCAATGACCGACTAATTATCTGAATGAATAATCTCACCATTCACTAGTAGAGGCCCAATTAGAGTCGGAACAAACCCCTTTTGATTGACCTTACTTAGGAATTGCTAGTACCTATGAGGTTTTCAAACCTGAAACCTTAAAAGGGATCAGACTTCTAAGTCTCAAAACTAAACGACCAACTTAACTCGGGTTAACTGTTCTCTCACAATACTTACACTAAGCAAGAAAAAAGGTGTTCATGAATTCTCGGCAACCAAACGAAGGATATTACCAATCCAGCCTAAAAGATAGATTGTGGAAGAATAATGTCATGTGGACTGTTCTATCTTGAAGTGATATGAAGTAAAAAAAGAAAGAAAAATTAATAAGAGTTCCTACAAAGTTGTCTAAAGCCCTAATTGGACTGTTTATTAATTATTATTACTTTGGAAAATTGGATATTTGTTTGACAAAACAATGTGCCTCTTAAAAGTTGTTTGACTTAAAAGACCTTCAAAAGCAGCACTTTATCTAACAAATGAAAGAAAATAAAGCTGCTGCCCTTTATTGTTGTAGCCCATCCTCTTGATTCTTGGTGCTTGATGGGCTTGTGGGGTCCTCCCTCCACAACTATTTCCGACTCTCTCTCTCTCTCCACAACTTTCATCCCCAAATCTTGTAGGCAAAATTTCATTTTGCCCATGCAGTATAGATCATGTGCAGATTACCTCTTGTTTATTTATTAGTACCAAATAACCTCATGTAATTTGTGAAGTAATCTGAAACGTCACTTTTTTCATTCAAATTAATACCAAGCGTACCTCACTCATCCAGAGAAGAGTGAACCATTATATTAAGACAAGAATGTCCTCATAAAAAAATTTAAATTTTCAACAAAATGTCACATTCTTCATTTTCTTCCTCTCTCCTAATCCATCCACCACCACCATGCCCTCCCTCCCTTACCCTCTCTGCTCCCCCACCACAACGTTCTACACTTTAAACATGTGCTCCAGGAATTAATCCAAGATTATGGCATATTGCATAATCCTTTGTTTTGCAAATTAGATGGTCAAGTACAAGAAAATGGGTATGGACTGAAGTGATAGTGTATTGTGGATTGCAGTCTCAAACGCTTCCATTATGCATTTGAAATCATTTAGATTGGTGTGACGGATACAAAATTTATGGACTAGAAGTCTATACAAGGTATTTTCCGTGTTTTGACGCACCCACACAAACATATGTGTATTTTTTTTATTTTTTTTGGATTTAATTCATCAAATGAGAAAAAGAATATGAGGGAATTAAGGTCAATTTATAAGTGTCGTCAGCAGATGTTAGAGGTATACTTAATTTAGTACGCAAATTACAGGATGTTATACGGTGATAAATAAACTTGAGGGGGCAATCTGCACATTGCCCAACTTTGTATGCATGCTAACTTTTTCTATGTTAATCCTATTCGAATAAAGCTTCTAGGCACATGTACTTTCAAAGTTCCCTTAGAAAAGAAAAAGGCTGGACTTCACCAGTAGTAGTAGAGTTTGAACTTTGAACCCAAATAAGAAAAGAAAAGGGCTAGAAGTGAATAGAAATAAGATTAAATGTCTAATTTTTCAATGTAGCACATAGATAATTTGCATTGTTTCAACATCAAATGATTACAAAATAATCATGGGTTTAGGCAGCAACATGATTAATTAGGAAATATTTTCTGTTGATTTGATAAAACTAAGGGTTTTCTTAAATTAATTTGGTTATTTGTTTATTTATTTCTCTGTATTATCCCCATGTGGACCTAATCAAATCTTTTAATCATCAGACACTTTACAGAGCACCCACCCATACCATAATTTAATGAATTAGTGGTCCAAATTTTTTGGTTCATATCATTGTTGTCCAAGGTTTAACTAACTTCTCTAATTCTGACTTTGTTTATTCTTTTTATTTTTTGTTTTTTTTCGTTATTTTAGGAAAAAAAATACTAAAACACTCATATTTTTCGTATCACATTCATTGTTGTGTGGAAACAGTTTTCAAAAGTTTGAAAAACAGCTTACAATATTCCTGAATAATGGGTACTTTCATAAAACTTTCTAAAAATAGCCTTTTAGAAACAAATTGCTAAAACAACTTTTTTGTTACCAGTTTTCAATTGTTTTGTTTGTGAAAACAGATCAAAATTGGGGATTGTTCAATTCCCTTGTCCATTTATTTCAACTTTGTAGGAAAATTTTCTAGGCTCCCATGTGCTAGTGAGCAAATAGAGGCTTGGAAGGAAAAGAAAAAGCATTATTGCAACAAGTTGATTGATATAGCAAAGTTTCTTACATATTTTTGGTGCATACAAAGAATAGAAACGTATATGATGAAGACAAAAAACTTTGGTCACATTGTTATGTGAAAAATTATCATTCATACGTACTCTAACATAACGAGAGTTTAAGTTATGAGAATTAGTCTCTTCACAAAGAAGTGAAGTAAGCCTACTTATCTATTATATCTTTCAAATTTAATAACTTTTGGCAAGGTTAATCATGAAGAGAAAATAAACTGTCTCATTTTGTTTGATAAAATGTTAAACGATATCATGATGTTGTCAGTTGAATTCAAGAGAATGAGTCTTTTCATAAACCAAGAGAGGCTTGTATACTTTGTTGAATGGAACTTCAAAGACCAAGTATTATCTCTCTGTCTCATTACCCTAAATTAATGTTGTTGTTGATGGAGTTGAATGGGATTTATGACTAGTCATTATCTTCCAACTAATTTTAAGCTTTTCTCAACATCATTCGTGGTCCTTTGTGGAATGGTCTTATGCCTAGACCCAGCATAGGACAAAGTGACCTATGTGTTTCTTTGTTATAATGTGAAGTACCCAACTCAAGAAATTAACCATGGTCCCCTATGGGCTTTTTAACAGTGTATTTGTGAGGGAAAAAAAGGCCTCACCTAAGTGATTTTTTGAGCTAGACCCTTTAGGATCACCTCTTTGTAAATGTTATATAACTGGCCATTAAACCATATAATAGTTAGTTGCGGACTCATATATCGGCAATGGCAGAAACCCACGTTCCTGACACTAAATACGATTCGTCCACCGAAAGGTACTTCTACCAACCTTTTTACTTATGGCTAGAAGAAAATTTCCATCACAAGTTTTTTAGGGGCCCTTATGCTCTATGTTTTCTAGTGTGAACACCTAAACTCAGGCCTGGGTCGTGTTTATTCAATGGATACCTAATATTGGCTTTCTAGTTTCTACATTGTTAAATGAGAGAGAGAGAGAGAGAGGTAGCAAAAAAAAAATTGTTGGGCTCATTCCCTTAGCCTTGCTTTAGAATTAAGATATTATGGAATCAAGAATACAAAAATTTTAACAAAATATTTTATTCTAATCGAAAAATATACAAAAAGCACCATAATAACGTGACAGTGACATTGTCATAAAAAAGATATTTCCATCAATGTATTTTTTAGTGAAAAAGAAAAACTCACATTTTTTGCCATCAATAGAAGAATATTTACCGGTATATATTGTGAATTACATGAATGATCAAAATGGACAATCAGCTATATTAGAAAGTCCAACAACACTAACCTACAACCACCTACTATAATAAAGCTATCAAATAACCTCATAATTGGGATGTTCTGCATATATAAAGACCAACACTAAACTATATCATTCTATAATAATTACTATTATATATAAGGTTTAAAAATTACTCCTTAAACAAAATATATATTGAGAGAGAGAAGGCAAACAATGTATGGCTCTTTTTCATAGCCCTTCATTTAGAAATGACAAATTGTAGAATCAATGATACAAGAATAACCCAATGTTCAAAAGCACATTATTTTGGAGATAATAAAAGTTATCTCTCTTTTCCCTCTCTCAAATCAATAACACATAAGACTTTGCATTCACATTGAGCCCAAACACACTAAAAAAATAGAGGGTGGTGGTGGTGGAAAAGCTAATGAAATGAAAGTATCTCTTTCTATACACAAAGTACCCTTTATTCTTTGGTCCTCCTCTTTGTCAGAGTCCTTAGGCTTATCCACCCACTACTACTACTTCTCCGTTTCACCCCCTCCACCACCTTGGTGGTGGTGGTGGTGGTGGGCCTCCTCCACCTGCTGAGCTGGAACAGGTGCCCAATTCGCTTCCTCCACCTCAGCGACCTGCCGCCACATGGCTTTGCATTCTCTATTGCCACCACACTCTTGGCCTCCTTGTGATTATTATGATGATTATTCCATGAGATGTTGCAATGGTCTAGTGAGACCTTAGACACTGTTGTGCTCTTCTCCCAAGCCCCCACACCATTGTCTTCAAATTTTATAGATATAAACGAATCTGTAAAATTAAGCCCAATATTACAAATTAACAAAATTATAAAATGCAAAAAACTTGTGGGTAAAATTTTACTCATATATTTATAGATTTTGGTTTGGTTTTCTTTAGATTAAAAGAAAAAAAAAGTTGATTTTGACATACTTAAAAAAAAATATGTAGAAAAATACTAAAAAACAAGACAGATGATCTAGATTTATTCAGGTTGAGATGTATATCAAGATGTGCACTTGTTTTTTGAGTAGTTTTCAGAATACTTTTTTTTTTAAGTATTTGGTATTTCTGTTTCTATAAATACATATGATAAAATAATTTTATAATTATTTTTTATCATATTTCTATCATAATAAGTAATGAAGTGAAGTGACATGCATAATCTTGAAAAGTGACACAAGACTTATTTAATGCTTTTTTTTTTCTAAAAAAAAAAACTTTTTGTTCATTTATCTCTAATTCTAGCTCTCTGTATGTCATGGACTCATGATTATCCTATAAAAACATGGAATGTACTTATGATTTATGAATGATTTCTTACTTAATCTAACAAGTTATTCATATATGTTATACATTAGTATATCATATATTATATGATATATCAATTACTGAAATGATCATATGCTTACATTTTTACTAGATACACTGTCACACACACAAACACGTTTATAAACAATTAATGCATATATATATATATATATATATATATATATATATATATATATATATATATATAAAGTGTATTTGTGTTTTTCCTAGAGGTGGACGTTGTTTTCCCCACTCATTTCTTCTTGGATCTTTCTGAAAAATTATTAAATATTGCATCATGTCAAAAGATTGCATAAAATATTTGCTTATCTAGATTTCAAACATCAAGTCTTGTCTTGGGCAGATATACATTACCTTACACTAATCTACCAGAGAAAAAGAAGAAGAAAAAAAAAAACTATATAAACTTGCTACAACTCCTATAAAAATCATCAAAATGATAGTGAGACACTAAACTCACATACACAGGCAATTGGGCAAACATGGGTATATATATGTGTGTGCACGCGCACCTGTATAGTCAAATATTATGCACCAAGAAAATATACTCCAAAAAGCATTACTATTATTATAATCAATTTTTTAGAACAATTTTCAAAAATTATTTTTAAGAACCAATACACATTATTTTCACACTATGTTCATTTTCTAAAGAAATGATTTCAAGAAATTAAAAAATATATGTTTCCATCTTTTTCTCCTTTTCTTCAAATTGGGTTCTTTTTTCAAATAAAATAACTTGAAAACAAGTTTAGAAAACAGCTAACCAAATGAGTTTCCTGAAAAGTTTTGTAAAAACTAGTTTCTGATAACATCAACTTAACAGAATTCGGTATAGTTTAGGCACAACCAATACAAATCTAATCCACATATTCCAAGATTTGGCGACTTTTTTCTTTCTTTTTTTTTTTAAGGATGAAGAATTGTTGATATAATATATATATATATATATATATATATATATATATATATATATATATATATATATATATTGATAACTCAGTATCCGGACCAAGCACCGATTAATCGGGAGACTAATTTCATCTTCTACTAGCGGGGTTCATTAAAGTCGAGTCATGCAAAATCCTGTATAAACTGGTCAAACTCAAGAATTGATGGCCTGGAGGTTTTGAATATAAGACTTTGGAAGGACGCTGAACTCCAAATTCCAAGCGTAAACCACCAGGCCCACTTTAAAAGGTGCGGACCTCCAAGTTCCAGGAAAAGATCACCAGATCCACACTCAAGTTTGTAAACGCGATCACACAGATATACATATATGTACACACAATTTATAAGGCAAAGATATCTAATGAAAACAAACTCTTACCTTCTGGGCTATGGGAGGAATCACTATGAGAGTGATCAAATTGCTTATTGTGCTTGAGAAGAGAGCCCAAAGCAAAGATCTTGGGGAGGGTTAGGTAGGGTTTCCTCTGTTTGGCACTAAGATTTCTGTATATGCCTTCTGGTTGGTAGATTTGGCCCTGTTTGGCAGCAAGGATAACAAGCCTCTCATTCAAGCACAAGGGGCACACCCCTATTAGCACCTGTTTGGGGTGGAAGTAGCAGCATGGCTTGTCTTCCCTGTACTCAAAATTCATGACTTGAGAGAGAGAGAGAGAGAGAGAGAGAGGGAGGGAGGGAGGGAGAGAGGGAGAGACGAGAAAATAAATAGGGAGAGACTTTTGTGTATGTGTATATGTATATGTATGTATGTATGTATTCGTAGACACATTTAGGGGGAGCTACTTTAAAATCATGGGGCTGGAAGTCCGTTTAAGCTATACACACAAACACACACACACACACACACACAGAATCCTAGTTGGACAATTTCCAAATTCCTAATTTGCTGACCTTTTCTTTTATGTTTTGAAAGAACAAAGTGGAATTTCAGAGTTTGGACCATTTCTTGTGTAGTAGTTGTAACTCTTGATTGGGTGCTCAATCAAAAGTTATATAACCATCAGAGTTGGGTCCATTTGGTCAATAGTCCTTGCACTTTACTAATTGTATATTTGTGATTGTATTTAATTTAATTTAATATTTATTTAATTTTTAATTTTTGGGTTTAGTGTGTGTTTGTAATGACTTTCTGAACTATCTTGGGTAGTGGAGTGCTTAATTTATTGTAATTCTAATGACATT
>BRYE01000021.1:10608630-10611130 GCA_030159115.1 Actinidia arguta var. hypoleuca
TAAAGCATTTCATGCATAATACATGAGTTCTATGCGTAGTTCATGGTTAATTTGATATCCAAAATACTTTTTCTAAGTGCATGTCTAACTAAATATGTCGGACACGGATCCCATACCCATGTCCGAGTGTCGAGTGTCCGACACAGGTACTTTACAAATTTAGAAGAGTCCATGTAACATAGGTAATGGCTATTTCTTGTCAGCTATCAATTAAGATGACCTAAAGCAGAATATTAACTTAGCTTTTCACATGGCTGGGACTGGTTATTTCTTGGCAGGGTCGCCAGAGAGAAACTAAAGAAGAAGATAAAATTATTTCGAAATGATGGACTCTTAACAGGCAGAGCAATCCTTCTCTTGAGACAGTTACTCTTTCCTTTGCTTGGAAAGTTTTTTGCCCGGAAAAAAACATCCCAAAATGATTCAACCATTTTTGTTTGACTATCAACAATATCACTGCAACAAACCATGTAAGAGTTTATACTAAAGCAACAAGGCTGATTAATTCATGGAAACAATGGAAAGAGAAGAATTTGGTATTAACGAATTCAATTCGGTTATGTCATTCCACAGCTCCAAACGAAATGCTATTACTTATTCAGTTTGCTGATGAATCACTGAATAATTTGATAATTACTAAAAGCACCTTACCATAAAAAGGAAATAAAGATGTGTTACTAGGAAAACTAAAAAGACTATTTTTCACACTTAAATGCCGTGCTCTTGGTGATTATCAAGTGAAGGTAACATGCTGATATGTAAAAGCACCATAGATATTACTATATTATTTATTTCACCAGAAGAGCAAAAATAAAAATTTAACAAAGAGATCTGATCATACTAATTGAGGAACCATTGTTCGAGAGTATCCCAAGGCACAAAGCCTCATGTTTTGCAACTCCAGAAAAAACTTAAGGATCACAAATCCACAGAATCGCTCTTTCAAATGAGTTAAATGTGTGAATGGCAGAATGCAGACACTGGGGCCCTGCTAATATTAGAACAACACACCAGGAATTTACTGAAATCACGGATCTAGATAAGAAACGTAATTAGGCTTGGGAAATTATTTGGAACTTGCATTCTTCAAGCTAAATTTGGATCAGACATCTTCTAATCACATTCAGCTAACTTGCTAAAATCATTGCTAAATCATCCCAATTTACTCTAACTGTGAGGCATGTTAAGGACACGCTTGCTATACATTCTAAAAAGGGTATATTACGCTTATCACCCTTGCACTTTACAGTTAACGCCATATCCCAGTCCGGTCAGTCTATTTTCAATTGTGACAGTCAACAGCTTACACTTCAGGTCAAGCTGCCATGTCACCCAATTGTAAACATCAGTCAGGAGAACAGATGAAAAACGCCCATTTGATGATCCATGTGCTCTGCTTGCAAGAGCAATAAAAGACTTTCGCCTCGTACTCCCAATATTTATCAACCTATATACACTCGTAAACATTTGAATTAATCACTGTATACATAGAGTCATAACTATTAATGCAGTCAATTGGTTTTGATGCTACAGACAATCTCTCTCTAAAACTCCAGAACTTCCCATATCTCTGAATAAGCAAATCTCTATCTACAACTTTAAACCAAGGTCCCATACTCAGCCCATTCAACTAGGACAAGGAAGAATCACCTGCCTACATCATTACTACCAGAGCCATGACCAACATTGTCTAAAAACCTTGGCCTGATGGTTATAGACAATACGGTCTCCACCTCTTCCGGCAAGTTTGCTTCACCAATGACACTGCCTCCTTACTGAACAATTAGAAAACACTTTGGGAAAAATAAGTGAGAAAACTAAAAGTTGGACTTTCGGTTCAATACGGCAGTTGGGAGGCACCACCATTATTTAGTTCCGATTGGATTTGTTAGTGGTGGTCCATTTGGTTGCAGATTTGTTGGCGGTGGTGGTGGTGGTGCGATTTGGGTATGGATTTGTTAGGGTAATATGGTTACAGTGGGTAATTTGGATCAAAAGGTTGTCAAAAACACTGAGCATGGTTTTTCAAAACACTTCTTTTCTGGAGTTCTCACCTGTTTGCCGTACTTGATCCCTTCCACAGCTGCAACTGGGGGCTATAATTCTAGATGAGAAAAAAGTGTGTTGATCCGTATTTTGCTGACGTGGCTGAATTTGTTGAAGGAAAGTGGTTGAAATACATGATTGAGATTACTACAGTTTTATTGGCCAAAATGGTTGTATAGTTTGTGCATGTTCGAATTGCATTGTTTCTTTGATTGAAGGGAATATGCCAAGGGCAAAATGGCCTTGTAGATTTCCAATGACTCCTGCAAGGGCTTGTGATCATGTGAATCGTATCATCGCTTTCTAGTATTTATGTTACTACAAAAACTGTATATTACGTGAGTGTCTTGCTGACTTTGCTTGGGACTGCTCAAAACTGCTAGAGACTGTTTGGTACTTAATAATGAAATTTTGTAAATTCAAATATGTGAGTTGAGATCAATAGTGGTGGAGA
>BRYE01000021.1:10628630-10631130 GCA_030159115.1 Actinidia arguta var. hypoleuca
CGGTATTCAATGTGGAATTCACTGAGCTCGATGGACCAGTTAGGGAGGCGGCCTGAAGTATCAAGCCGTTGGATAATGCGCTTGAGAGGTTGGTCCATCAATACAATAATCGGGTGTGCTTGAAAGTAATGACGAAGCTTCCTCGCCGCAATTATAAGTGCGTAGGCGAGCTTCTCGATCCTCAAGTATCTTGTCTCAGCTCCGAGAAGGACTTTGCGGAGGTAGTACACTGGTCTTTGGATTTTGTCTTCCTCTTTGATCAACACAACGCTCACAACTGTTGGAGATACAGATAAATATAAAAAAAGCTTTTCGCCCCCATTAGGAAATGTTAGGAGGGGGGCAATTCAGGATACTTCTTTAGTTGCTGGAAGGCTACTTCTGAATCGTTCGTCCATTCAAAGGTTTTATTCCCCCTCAGAATCTTAAAAAATGGCAAACACTTGTCGGCTAACTTGGAGATGAATTTGTTGATAGCAACAACTTGCCCTGTCAATCGTTGAACGCCATGAATGCTCTTGGGCGGGTTCATCATCAACAGAGCTTGTATCTTATCGGGGTTTGCATATATTCCTCTTTTGGTTACTAGGAAACCAATGAATTTTCAGAAATGACGCCAAATATGCATTTCGATGGATTTAGTATCGTACGGTGTTGGCACAAGATTTTAAAGGTTTTTTCTAAGTGGGCGATATGATTTGCAACTTTGAGGCTCTTAACTAGCATGTCGTCAATGTAGACCCCCATGGTGTCTCCGATTAGGTCTTTGAATATTTTGTTAATCAACCTTGTTATGTCGCTTTGACATTCTTCAATCTGAAGGGCATGACCTTGTAGCAATACAAGATGAAGGATGTCTTCTCGCTATCTAGGGGATGCATCTGGATTTGGTGGTATTTGGAGAAGGTATCCATGAAATTGAGTTGCTCATGCCTTGACGTAGTTTTGAATATGAGATCTATCTTTGGTAGGGGGAAGCTGTTTTTGGGGCATGCTTTACTTAAGTCGGTAAAATCAATACAGACCCTCCATTTCCCCCTTTCTTTGGGTCGACTACTACATTGGCTAACCAGTCTGGATAATGGGACTCGCTGATGACATTGGTGTTGATGAGCTTTAAAACTTCCTCGTCTATAACTTTTAGTCGTTCAGGGGCGAATTTTCTTTTCTTCTAGTGAATAGGAGGATGATCTGGGTTGGCAAAAAGTTTGTGTACGGTGACATCATGATCTATGCTAGGGATCTCGTTCGGTTACCAAACAAACACGTCGTAGTTCCTCCTTAAGAACGCTACCAAAGCGTCTCGTAGTTCTGCTGTCTTCTCTGTTCCAATTATCACGTGGAAATCTAGGCGATTAGGATGTATGGAGATCAGAATTACTTCTTCCAAGGGCTTTGTAATTTCTATATCTCGTGGATCTAGGAGAGGCGTGGTTCCTATCTCGTCCCTAAGCTCCTCCGTCTCCGCATCCTCCCTGTAGTTACAAATTGTTGTTCGTTTTCAACGCCGTCATGAAGCACTTCCTGACGACTTTCTCGTCGCCTCTCACCTTGCCTATACTAGTAATAGTCGGAAACTTTATTAGGTGGTAAGTAGAGGTATTGGCTTTTAGTGTGCGCAATGTGGGGCAATCTAAAATGGTTGTAAGGCGAAGGGCAATCTATGACTAAGAAATCCTGTCGAACCGTTGTCTGGTGCGGCTTTGTCCCCACAGTTAAGGGCAACTTCATCCACTCTATTGGATGAATCAATCCTCTCCCAAATCCGATCAGGGTGTGTGAAACGGATGGAGTTTGTCTTGCCCAATCTTCATCTTATCGAAAGTCGAGAAGAACAAGATATCAGTAGAGCTTTCGTTGTCGATCAAGATTCTCTGGACGTTGAAATTGGCGATGGTGGCGACCACAACTAAGGCATTGTCGTGGGGAAGATGTAGACCCCTTAGGTCTTCATTGGTGAAGATGATGGGAGGATTCAACTCAATTACAGGCAAGGAGAGGTTATAAACTTCTTCTTCTGCTCGCCCATTTACACCCCGAACATGTCTTTTCCTTGACGCCGTTGACCATCCTCCTGACCCCAAACCTCCATGGATGGTTTGGATATCTCCAACAGTATGCTTGTTGTCGATATAAGCTCTATCAGGTGTTGTTCATCTTTGGCAATCAGCTACAAACTTCCTCAGCTACCCCTTTTTGATCAAATCACTTACATGTTCCTTCAATTGGAAACAGTCTTCTGTATTATGGCCGTGATCTCTATGAAATTCATAGTATTTGCTCTTGTTTCTTCGGAATGGGTTAGGCGTAATTTTTTCAGGCCATTTCACGAATTCCTCATTCTTAATCTCTATAAGTACTCTCTATAAGTACTTGAGCAATGTGGGTGTTGAGAGGAGGCAATAGTAGTTTTGTTTGGCCAGGGGGAGTCCACGGGCGTCGGTCATTACTTTACCTTTTAAAATTCACCTTAGGCCTCCTAGACTTCAAACTGCACCTG
>BRYE01000021.1:10643630-10646130 GCA_030159115.1 Actinidia arguta var. hypoleuca
TCATCCCAACTCAATTTATAGGAGAAAATCTATTCGGCTAATTACAGATTAACTCTTAAAATATCTTCTAGTTACTTAAATGATCACAATTTAATACTCACGTTTTTCTTGACCCAAAATAATTTTTTTATATAGAAACTGTTAATCAGTTGATTGCTAGGTTTAATTCTGAAATCAAAATATTTCAATTTTGATTCAAAATTGAAAGCAATGCTTTTGATGCTGATTAATTGGAGGTTAAATTCTAAAATCAAAATATTTTAGTTTTGATTCAGAATTGAAAGTAAAATATTTTAGTTTTGATTCAGAATTTAAAGTTGTGCTTTACAGTGTTGTTTAATTAGAGGAGTCTCCTAAAGCCTTGGTCTAGTCTATAAGAAGACATCTCTTGCACCAGTTCATGATACATAAAAAATGAGCAACATTGTATGAAAAATTGAGAGTATTTTTCATTTGCATCAGAATCTCATTCGTGAGAGAGCAGACGTTACAAGTTCCTCGGGTTACTGGATCGGAGTGCTATTTCTAGTAAGCGATAATCGGTTATATCTTGGGAACCAAATGCCAACCATCGTGAACACCGTTAGCGGGACGTTATTATGTTTAAGGACACTGGATCTAAATCCAAGCCTCCGATTTTTTTTCCTAATATGTAGTTTCTATACATTTTTTAGTTCCGTATTCTTTAATTATGTTCTGTATATGTATTTCCAAATATTTAATTATAATTTACAGTTTATATAATCTGTTCTTGAAAAATAATTTTTGTTATGTATTTATCTTGTTAATTTCAAATTAGTTAAATTCAGATTCTTTTCATTGTGATTTTTTTGAATAATATAAAATAACAGTATCTGCGATATATGTGTGTATATGCACATATTTTAGTGTTGACCTATATTTTAGTATTCATCTATTATTAAATTTGCATGTAAGTGCAATACTATAATATAAAAACTTATTCATCATTTTTGCACACAAAGTTGAAAACTAACAAAGATCATTGAGAGTTCCGTCTGGGGATGCGTCCAAGCATATTCGAACAGCCCCACCATGGCTATGATGATGAAACCTGGTTGGCCTCATGGCATCTGTATGTTGAACTTGATTGTTTGATTTATTTTTAAAAATGTTTCTATCCAATGACAGTGAGATAAAACCCCAACCTTTGCTGGTGATGACCACCACCCTTTATTGGCTTCTGCATTTACATGTGCATACACACGAGTATACGAATGCACCGTATCGCGACTTATGCACTAAAAAATATTAATTTTAATTTTAGGCCAATGAATTTATACAATTTGAAAATATTCAAAAAGTCACTATTACTATAAATTAGAAATTTTTGAAAAATCCGAAGGGAGAAAGTTATGATGTACATATAAACAAGTTATACAATTTTTGTTAAAAATTATAGTGTGAATGAAAGCCAAAGTGGGGATAAAATTATCAGCTCAGTATTGAGTTGTTAAGAAGTCCAAAAAGCAGTTGTTTTGCCGCTAGTGGTAGCAGTTTTTAAGCTCTAATGGCTATTAGTAACAGTCCTAATGGCTGGGGGTTATAGAGCCATAAATAGCCCATAATAATGTGGTGTTTATGGCTGTGAGTTTTAACATGAAATGTTACTTTTTTATCTATAAAAAGATGATAGGTTTAGATGGGAAAAAACACACCAACAAACACTTTTACATTTGAGTTCTTTGAGATATAGATAGATAAAATTTAGTTCGCCAAGACTACGTAAGAAGGTGTTCCTACGTAAGTAGTTTCAGCCGTTTTATCTTGGTAGGCGGTGAATCTTTCTTAATGAGACTGCGATTGCAAGACTCAGCATAATTTGTTTGTATCTCATTCATTTTAGTTTCTGTAATTTTAATTATTTATATTTTTTTATTTGTTGTAAATTTAGTTTATTGTAACTTATTTTGATTAATGAAAATTGTTCTTCAAAATTCTCTATTTAACGAATTATTTTTTCTAACAAACTTAAGAAAGATTTTTTTTAAAAATTGGCAATTGAATTTCAGGAAATGATTTCTGTTCAGGCATTATGAAATTGTTTTGAATTTATAAAAATACTTTAATTCGTTTAATATTCTGGAATCAAACAAAAGGTGATTGCATCTTCCTTTTGTTTGTTTTAGTTTAATATTCTGAAACAATTTGTCTCATTCAACGTCTCATTTAGTTGTATTTTTAAATCAGTCTATTTTTGTTTTCTGATTAGAATTATTTTTCAATATTCACTCATGGATTTTGTTTAGAAAATTTGTTATTTTTTTCCAGAAAAGTTTTCAGAAAATGTTAAGTTTTTGAATTTAAAATTGTCCAATTTTTTTTTAAAAAAAATCTGATTAAAACAGAACAATTCTATTTCTGAAAAAAAATATTTTTTGATTTTTTCTTTTCTATTAAAAAGAGAACAGTTCTGTTTTTGAAAAAAAAATACTTTTTGATTTTTTTTCTTGTTTAAAACAGAAAAGTTCTATTTCAAAAA
>BRYE01000021.1:10651130-10668630 GCA_030159115.1 Actinidia arguta var. hypoleuca
CGAGGCCCAATATAGCCTACTCAGTGAGTAGATTGAGTAGATACACGAGTAATATAGAAAGTGATCACTGAAAGACGATAGTAAGATTACTACGCTATTTAAAATATACTCGTGATATTTGCATTTCACCAGATATCCAGTTGTACTTGAAGGATATTGCGATGCAAATGAAAGACTCAAAATCCATGAGTGGATATCCAGTTGTACTTGAAGGATATTGCGATGCAAATGAAAGACTCAAAATCCATGAGTGAATATATTTTCATGCTTGGTGGTGTAGCAGTGTAACAGACGTGCATCGCACGATCTACAATGGAATCATAGCTTATAATGCGACTGAAGATGCCGAGTGGCTACACCAATTTCTAGAGGATATTCCAAGATGGTTAAAAACTGTGTCTGCGATTATTATTTATTGCGATATTCAATCTACGATGGGTAGAACACATAATAATATGTATAATGGTAAGTCTAGACGTATTCGTCGTAGACATAATACCATTAGATAGCTACTCTCAAGTGGGGTTGTCACTATTGACTATATAAGGTCAAAGGACAATATTGCAGATCCGCTTATTACAGGGTTACCTAGAGAGTTAGTTGATCTATTATCGAAAAGAATAAGTTTAAAACCTATGAAAGAGAAAGGTATCGTGAAAGCCCAACCTAGTTGACTGGAGATCCCAAGATCTAGGTTCAATAGGACAACCTACTTGCGTATATCTAAAGATAATCATTGTAGAGTTTAAAAACTCCTACCCGTTAATATGATGCAATAGTGATTATGAATAAAGTTAAGCATTAGCTTTTAATGACTCTTTGCGGTAGTGAGTCAGGCTGGGTATAATGAAATATCCATGATAAGAAGTCGCATATGTGAGTATGAAGTAGAGCCGCTTCTTTGAGAATTATGGAAGGCAAAATTCTCGAGAAAATACTTGCAAAACCAAGAAGAGTGTTCCAAGGCCAAAATGGACATAATAGTGAGAATTGAATTGTGTCAAGAGACGTTTCTTTGTGACGTCTATTGTCTCGATTTATACTGACTGCGACATAGTTCAAGGTGGGCTCGCCCATTGGTCTGCCAGTAAATTTGATAGGCTCTCACAGGAAATGTTCAAGGCCAAAACTATCTCTCCTATGCATGAATTATCCGTTGTCTCTCTCTCAAATCTGCATCGGCCTGCATGAAATTTTCATTCGTGAGAAAATTATTAGAAATTATAGTATGAATGAAAGCCAAAGTGGGGATGAAATTATCAACTCAATATAGAGTTGTTAAGAAGCTCAAAGGGCAGTTGTTTTGCCATTAATGGTAGCAATTTTTAAGCCCTAATAGCTATAGTAGTAGCCATAATGGATGTGGATTATAGAGCCATAAACAACCCCTAATGATGGGGTGTTTATGGCTGTGAGTTTTTAACATAAAATGTCATTTTTCTATCTATAAAAAGCTAATGGATTTAGATGAAAACACACACACCAACAAACACTTTTTACATTTGAGTTCTTTGAGAGATAGATAGATAGAGTTTAGTTCGCCAAAGTTGCGTAAGGAGTTGTTCCTACGTAAGTGATTTCAATATTTTTATTCTGAGAGAAAGACGTCAATAATAATCTACAACACCCTTGGTAGGCGACGAATTTTTCTTAAAGAGATTGCGATTGCAGGACTCGGCATAATTTGTTTGTATCTCATTCGTTTTAATTTCCGTAATTTCAATTATTTATAGTTTTTTATTTGCTGTAAATTTAGTTTATTATAATTAATTTTAATTAATAAAAATTATTATTTGAAATTCTGTATTTGTTGAATTATGTTTTCCAATAATTTTATGATTGAAGTTACGAATTATTATGGTTAGTTTTTTGTGAATAGTTATGAAAGTTTGGTATTAGTTACGAATTATTATAATTAACTACGAATTATTGTGATTAGTTACGATATTGTGTGATATTAATTATAAATTATTGTGGCTTGTTATGGAATATTGTGATTGTGTTAATTAAATGTACAATTGAGTTTTTTTCTTTGTTCTTTTCAACACATTCTACCTGAGAAATTGAACCATGTGACAAACCACTTGGGAAGTTGAACCATTTATCTCCATGTGGTACCAAAATATAAATTTTGTCATACAAGAGTACATAGTAGCTTCAATAGTGATAATTAATGTTATTATTGCAACACAAATGTTGTTTGTGGTTAGTGAGAAGTCCAGTTTTCAATAATTTGATGAGTAAAAATTAGTTGTAGAAAAATAATAAACTAAAGTAAGGAAAAGAAAACTTATGCCAAATTTGGTTAAGTTTTTAAATTAATCTTGGAGATTGTTTTTTTAAAAACTATTTTTGAAAACAAAAATAATTATTGTTTTCATAAATTATTCATTTTCTATTGAAAGTGATTTTTGAATATTTGTAGACATATTTTTAATATTTTCTCAAAATATGCAATTTTTTTGAGAAATTTCAAAAAATAACTTTCGAAAAATATCAACCATATAAATTTGAGAACTATTATGCAAAACTGATTATAAAAACTAAACCAAATAGTATCCTTAATTTTTTAAGTGTGTTCATTTATAAAAAATCTTATAGGAAAATTAAAACATCGTAGTTGAACAGTAGACATGGGCGGAGCTATACTAGAACTAGTGGGGTCAATTGATCCCACTGAAAAAAATTACACTACTATTCCTAATATAATTTATTATAAATATAATTTTGACCTCACAAAAAATTAATAATTTGGCATAAATTTTAGAAATTTTATAATTTTGATCTTGCTGAACATAAGGTCTGACAATTTTGATCTCGTTGAACTTAAGTTCTGATAATTTTGACCCCATTAAAAATTATTAATTTATCCTAAATTATATAATTTTGATCCCGTTGGACATAAGTTCTGATAATTTTGATCTCACTAGACATAAGTTCTGACAATTTTGACCACATTGAACCTAAGTTATAGCTCTTCCATGACTGTAAAGGGAAGATGTTGAAAAATAAGATTAACAAAATTTTATGTTTTTTGAGAAACGTTTTGAGGAAAAACCAATATTGCTGGAAAAGTTAAGAGTAGAAATCCTATAAATTTCCTGGATAATAAAAAATAGCATTCTAAGATTTTTGAGTATTTTTTTTTTCTTTCTTGAAAACTGAATAGGGCGTAAAGCTTTGGCAACTTTGATATTGTTAAAAGTGGACAACTGATGGAGGAATGACATACAGATAGAGATGATTTTAAGGAAAATACGACAAAAAATTGACTTTAACATTTGTCTAGACTCCAGAAACCGGACTAAAGATATTTTTTTGGTAAATTACACTTATCTTCTCTGAGATTTATAATAATTTCAAAGACCTCTTCTACTTTTTCTAAAATAACACTGCACTCCCTTTAGGTTCATTGATGCATTTCAATTTCCCCTTTCTGTACATACTCCATTACAGAAGCCGTTAAAAATAATGAGGTTGCAATTAAATCTTTCCAAAATACCATTTCTACTCGTATTCAAAGCAGGGGCAGACCTACAACTGGCCGAGGGTAAGCGGTCGCCCCCCATGAAATCTAGAGAAAAAAAAAATCCTTAAATTGGTTAGGAGTAAAATTTAGAGTAAATAAACTTATAAATCTAATTGTGATATTATTTATAAAGTTTATGATCGAATTATGTAATTACCCATATATATATATATATATATATATATATATATATATATATATATATATATATATATATCATTTAACTCCACGTGAAGACGCTTCGTTTTTTCCTTTGTTCTTCCGATTTTTCACCAAATTAGAGTGAGATTGAGTGCAAAATCGCAGTACAAAAGTTGATCTAATCTTCAAACTCTTCTCAACAAGCTAAAGATCTACTCTTCTAGAGAAATTGAAAAAATAAAAAATAGGGTTTCATCCTCTTCACTTGGTAGGGATTTCTTTACTCCATTTATATGTTTATGTGATAGAAAACTTAATTTATATCTTTTACTCTCATTAAATAAAAAGTTAAGTTGTCATTAATGTTAGATGAAATTAACATTATATAGGTTAAATTTCTTGTTAATTAGATGTTAAATGTCATCTAGTTAGTTTAAATTTGGTGATTTTGGATTAGGTGAGTAAAACTCCTAATTTATATGATTTTAGAGTTTTTACATTTAAATCATGGTTTTATGATGTTGAAGTTGCACATTATTTTTTTGATATGCAAGAAAGAATTGGTTTAAATTGCAAGAAATAATTAGTTTGATATGCAAAGAAAGAAAATGGGTAAAGGCAGTGAGTTGCGGATCCAAGAATTGATTTAGATTGCTCACTCATTATGTAGCCATCACACTCAGTTTCATGATAAACATTATTTGGACTTTTTTATAATCTGAATTGGGCTCCATATATTGCTGATAGCCTTCTTTAAACATAATTTCTTAAATTACCTGTTTGAAACATGCAGAGGAGAGAGCATTTCCTCTGTCACAAAAAAATTTTGCCCACTGAAAAAAAATACTGAGTCCGTCACAAGTTCAAAGCATATATTTATTGAAAATTTACTTTGACAGTTTGCGTATAGTGGAATTATAAATAATTTAAATTTTTTATGCCCCAATCATTAGTTGCCACATCCTCAAATTACAAAAGAATTGTGACACTCTTAACACTTGATTACTATCATTTTCCTTTATTCCAAGTTAATTTACCACCGGTTCACCGCCACTAAGCCTCCGCCGTGCACCACCTCTCACCTCTCACCTCCACCTCCCAACCCAACTTGTTTATTTCCCCATTCTCACAGCACCACCATAGGCCACCCTCTTCATACCCAGGATAACCCCCCTCCTCGCTCCCTCTATCATCACTCTAGGTACCATTGATTCAGTGTGGTTGTCCTATTTGTGCTATGGTGTGTGAGAAGAGCAGAAATGTAAAAGAACTTAATTACTTAACGGCGTTTGGCCGACATGACTGATAAGGGAGGTCAGTTTTATTTCAAAAAACGTAAGGGAGATCCCTGGAGTTGTCATAAAGATCATGAGTGGTAAGTATAATTAATCCATTTTAAAAATAATGTGGTATCTTGTCAGTAGACGGATTAATTCAAGGATCAATTTCACCATTTATAAGTAGAGCCTATTTAAAGTCGTAACAAAATTCTATATAAACTGACCCAATAAAAAAAATTAATAATACCCAAATAAAAGTCGAGCCCTAAGCCAAAAGCTTCATGAATCCATTCTAAAGATACTTTTAACACTTTGGAATTACTTCCCCTCCCTTGATCCTTTTTACATATGGTCAATATATCACAAGCAAAAATTATAAACTATTTTGAGTAATCCCTTTTGTCTAGCTTTTTTTTTTTAAATTATTTTTGTTCTTTTGCTTTTCAAGTTATTTTGTATCTAGTGAATTTTTTTACTGTTTAACTTGAATTATATACTTTTTTAATTTCTTTTGACGAGAGAAATCTAAAAATATAAGAAATTTTATTCAAATTTGATAAAGATTCACTAAAGACAAAAAATTTTTTTACTAAAACAAGAAAACTCGAAAATCATAACTAAAATAGCTCCCCCCCCCCCAAACAAAAAATAAATCCAACTACGCCTAAATATTCATAGTGACAAAACCGTTGTAGAAAGATTATTTTTGTTATTTAACCACAAAACAAATAGAGAGAAAAATTTTAGGTTATTCAAACTCGACTCGTGTTTAGCTCACTTAAATATTTGTTTAAGATATAACTAGGGATGTAAACGGTTCAGTTTGATCGGTATTTAGAAAAAAAACTCAACCAAACCGAATTAATCGGTTTTCTATTTATTTGAATCAAAATTGACTGATAAATCTAATAAACCGAACCAACTATATTTTGATTTTAGTGGCTTAGTTAGGTTTTTAAATCGGTTTGGACTAACAAAGAAAATGAAGACTTTACGCATACAACAAATAATTAAACTAGAAAAAAACATAAATCGCATAGCAATTTGATGCAACAAACAACAACTTTAAACACTCTTCATTTTAGGTTTTGTAAGATTTTTACTTCTCTATTACAATAAACAACTCTTTTATACCCATATACTATAAAATTATATTATTATCATTTTATACTCCCTCCGTTCTATATTGTTGATCCATTATTTTATTTTGAGATTTTTTAAAATATTTGTACACTTCCATAAAAAATATGCAATTTTTTCTTTTTACCCTTTATTTCTATAACATTTTCATCAAAATAAGAAGTCGAAAGCAATTATTAAAGGAGTTAAATTAAAAAATTAATAAAAATTAGGTGTAATGATTATGTTGACTTTTTGTAAGGAGTTGTGGGAGCTCTCTCCACTTTCTTTTTAAACAAAAATAAAATAAATTAAATCTCATCTTAAATGGAAACCATATTAATAACATCTTAATATAGTTTGTTTGACTTTTATATTAAAATTAATATAAAAATAAATTATCAATTCAAATAAAAATATTTTAATAATATCTTAATGTGGTTTGTCCAATTGAAAACTATCCCAATATATATCATACCATAGTTATTATTTTTTTATATAATTTTATTTTTTTAAAAAAATTATGATTAATATCTCATTAAAATTACTTATTTTATACATAATATTGATGATTTTTTAATATATGTACAAAAGACAGTTTATTTTTTTTCGTCACTACTGTTTAGGTATTAAATTAATTAATGTGATTTTATATTTTTATCCATGCAGAACACAGGTTGTTGCTAGAAAAAAAAAACGCATTTTTACTTCTCTATTATCATAAACAACTCTTTTATACCAAAATACTATAAGATTACATTAGACTTATAAAAATGGGACATTGACATAATTGATAATTGTGTTATATATATATATATATGAGACCGAACAAAAAAAATGGTTTTCTTATTGGAGATATATACTAAAAATCATATTTTTTTTATGGAACTTAATATTAATTTTATTTAAATTTTTTATTCTATTTTAATAAGAATTTATGTGGGCAATGTTTGTAATATAATATTTATATTGTACTTGAATGTCTTTTATTCTACGAAGTAGTTGATTAAATGTGTAGAATTTAGCTTACACATGGAAGATCTAATAATCGGTTCTTGTGGATTATAAGTTTTTAGTTTACAGTCTTAGTGGAATTGAACACACCAGTGCTAGGACTAAAGTACAATATTTTAGTAGGTTTGTTTTGATTATGAAAAACGATATAATTTTGACTCATTGTGTTAGTATATTTTGAGTGTATTGAACAAGATTATTTTAGGAATATTATTTTTATACCGACTTTATAAGACAATTAGTACTCCTTGGTTATTATGAAGTGTTTATGCTCTTAATACCGAAATAATTATTAGACTCGTACATTTAATGTTGATCGTCTTGATTCACATGGAGTGAATTCTTTTGTAAGTTAACAAACTTAGTGAATTAGATGGTTGCATTATGTGTATGATAAAATATTAATTATTAAAGAAATTTACATCTTGATTTAGGGATTGATCAGACCCCTTTGAGAAATTTTATAAATTTTGATTATCTCAACCCATACAGGTGAATTTTGTTTCCAACATATCAAATAAATTAAGTGGAAGGTCTCAAGGAATTTTTAAAAATGTTGATTATTTATAATTATTAGTAATTATTTTAATCAACGAGTATGTATAATCTTAAAGTGGGGATACTAATTAGCACTTAATAACATGGAGCTCAAAATATAATTTTGAAATAAGGGCGGAAGTACAATTATAATTCATTAGTGGTATGAATTATAATTTATGAAAAATATAATTTTAATTCGGGTTGAATTTGATTTTTCCATTTTCATAGAAAATCTAATTCTTATTGACTCATTGAGGTATATATATATATATATATGTGTGTGTGTGTGTGTGTGTGTGTGTGTGTTTTGATTTATTCGGTTGAATCGATTTTTTTTACACTCTTAAATGTAGCGTTTTAAAATTAATTATCTTTTGAAATTCATTAATATTGGGAACTGGACTCATTAATGAAGCTTAACAATTTAGGTCAAGTTGATGGGTCTTTGAAAGGTTTATCCTTGGCTCATTTTTTTCTTTTAAAGAAAACAATATTTTGCATCATGTGAAATATAACGAAAACCATAAAGTATAATTATTATTGTTGTGGTAAAAATCTGGGAGAGCAACCAACAGTCAGAATTGCTCCTCGGCTTCGGCACTGGACCTCGGCTAAACTGGGGCGACCTGCACAGCAACGAGCAAAAGTAATCGGCCGGAGTGAGGCCGCTCAAAACCCCTCCGGCGTAAGGATCAGACCAAGGCGACCAGAAAATAAGACAGTATGGAGAGCACAATAAAAGTGTGTAGTGCCTATGTTGAGCGTACCTTTTTGGTTGTGGGGGAGCGGCCTTTATATAGACGGGAGAACTGAGTCGTGTCAGTGTAGTATGGCGAATTTTTCGGAAGGATAAGCATGGGATGATATCCCAATTAAATCTGGAGTTCAATCTGGAGGCTGCCAACTGGTGATCACTCCGGAATTATAGGCGACGTTGTGGAGTTGGAGTCTATTGGAAACAGTCCTCTTGCAGAGGTGAAACTCTTTATGGAGATGGACTTCAATCAGGTTAGGAGTCCCGTGATAGCAGATCTCTAATGGAGATGGGAGTCCTTTTGGAGAGAAGTCTTTGAAGGAGATGTCTCTGCATTGGGCGAGGTAAATAGTCTCGCCCTTTGGGCGACGTGCTTTGCTCGGAACATCTGTTGGTTCGAATTATTCCACATCAATAGCCCCCTACTCAAAAGTGCCGAGATATTTGGGACCTTTGAGTAATATCATTAGAAGTTATGGACCCGTGTGGGTGCGTATTAAATGTGCCTTTTTTCCCGGTTTGACACGTGGATGGGGCATTAAATTCTGCAATAGTTTTTTGGAGAAACAAGGCGGCGCCATGATTACCTTTGGCGGGATTTGATGGCTCGGGGTTCAAGTTTCAAAAAGAATTTGAATAGGCGGATTAATCTAGGCCATTAAAGCGGATGAATCTCAACCGTCACTCTCCTTATATATAAGGAACCCTAACCATTTACTTTTACCCTTTTGCCTAACCAACATCACTCTCTCTCCTAGCTCTTGCTTGTGGTTGTTTTTCCTGTTCTTCCTGCCTTAAGTCTCCTTGCTTCTGCCTGTGATCTTTGCTTCTTAGCACAGTAAGTAATCGTTCGCTCTCTTTTTTTTTCTTAGTTGTATGTCCCATAGGTCTACGGTGAGTTCTACTTTGGATTCTTTGCCTTCGTGGATCTCAGACCATTTAGGAGAAGGTTCGTCATACGTAACTGACGAGGTTAGATAGTCCCCTAGGTCCCCAATGGAAGATCCATCCGTTGCCGAGGTCGTCCCTCTAGGTACCGTTCATCCCTCTGTAACTAAGGAACATAACACTATGACCCTTGAGGAGCTCGGCTCATTAAGGGAGACTTATTCATTTCCTCAGGGCGTTCAGCTCAGACTCCCTGAAGAGGGCGAGACCATACTTTCTGCTCGCCCTGGCGAGGTAGCTTTTTACGAGGCCGCCTTTCCCGCGGGCCTCCGTTTTCCTATTCCTTTAATCATTAGGTCAATTTTGCTTTTCTACAAAATTTGTCCTGCTCAGCTCGTCCCCAACGCGTGGCGCAGTATCGTTGGCGCCGTGTCATTGTGGCGAGTTCACAAGTTTGTGATGACCCTATCCGAGTTTAAGAACATTTTTTTCCTCACTAATAATCCTAAGCCGGACCAAGGGTGGCTGTACTTCAAGGCGAGGTACAAGAAAACTATCCTCGGAGGGTACCCTAGCAATGTGAAGGGGTGGAAGAGCAGGTTCTTCTTTGCCTCCGGGGACAATTGGGAGCTTTTTGATGAAGAACCTCGGGAGGGAGTACCGCGGATTCCGAGGTCATGGGGAATTCCAGGTCAGTTTTTTTTTTTTTTTTAATGTTGGTTTATTAATTAACTAGATCGGTATTAACTTGGGTTTCTTTTCAAATAAACGCTGCAACGAGCTGCCTATGTTGCTGTCGTTCGAGCAGGAATTCTATGACCAAATTTCTAAGTCGGTGGCGGAACGTGGGCGCTACAAGGTCCCCATGATTTTCAAAACCAAGGCTTTTCGTCGGGTGTTCAACTCGCCTGGTCCTACAGAATCAGGGTCGGAGGGCGATCATCCGCAACCGTCATCGACGTCGGGTAAAGCGGGTGAGTCCCGCTCTTCCCGTGGTGAACTCCCTCAAGATGGCCAGCCCCAAGATGATTCAATAGAATATATAGGGACTGTTAGGAAAGAACTGAGGAGGGTTGCTCCTCATATTCCCGACCTGACCTTATTAAGATGGTCAGGGAGAAAAATTCGAGACCCTGTCCTTGAATTTTGCTCAGCGTTGGGATCGAGCTCGATCTCAACATCCGAATCCTGGTCGGATTCCGAGCTATCCCCCGAGCTTAGATCGGATGGTATAAACCCTTGCTACCTTTATTGATTATTTTTTTACGTCTGATATATATCTCCTTTTTTCTTTTTTGCAGCAATGTCGAGGAGAATCAGTCTTAAGAAGCTCGGCGAACGGGTGGAGAGAGCCCGAGGTGAGAGTTCATCCTAAAAATCCGGTCCCCCTCCTGCAAAGGGGGTGGTCATTGGCAAGAAGCGTCCAGCGGATGAACCTCCCTCCTCGCCGAGCAAGAAGGCAAAATCTGGGGATGACTCCAAAGGCAAGGGGCAAGCCCCCATCCCCGAGCCAAAAAAGAAATCTGGTCTAGTACGTCATCCAGTAGCCCCTTCTTTTGGTCCCGGGGAGGGAAGCTCGCCCTCGTTGGGTATAGCAGGTCCGAGGGCCTCCATTTTAGGGAGTCCTTCGGTGGCCGAGAAGATCCTTCGAGGGGTGATCCCTCCTACGGATCAAGAGAAGGTGGGGCAGCTCTCTCTGGACCAGACTGCCTCAAAATTTATTCACGCCCTTGGCCAGATATTATTTTGATACTAACTTCAAATTTGTTTTATCCTCGTCAAATTTGATCGTTTTGATCTGATTAGATTTGTTTGTAGCAGGCGCTTGTGTTCGGGTCTTCTCTGGCGGTGAAGAGCAGGGAGACCATTGAGGAGGCCACCCTTCAACAGGGGCGAGCTGCTTCTTTGGATTCTGAAGTTTCTCGCCTTCAGAAGTTATCTTCCGATCTGGAGCAGCAATTGGCCGAGGCGCGAGCTTGGGAGCAGCAGGTCGGCGACGAGCGCCAAACTGAAGGCTGAAAGAGACGCCTTCTCCGATAGTCTGACAAAGGCAGGTCTTTTGGTTGAAGACTTGAGGGGGAGAATGGAGCGTGCAGGGAAGCTGGCTGTTGAGGAATTTAAATCCTTATCAAATTTCTCCGAGGCTGTCGAAAGCTCATCCTTGAAGTATTTTGGCGAAGGGTTTGATTTCTGCAAACGTTAGATTCGTCACCACCATCCCGACCTGGCCATAGACTTGGAGGATATGCGCCTCGATCTGGACCTACTTGTTTTGGAGGATGAAGGAGAAGGGGAAGGGGAAGGGGGCGAGGAAGAAACAGTTGAAAAAGGAGACGCGAATCCTCCGGGCGACGCAGCTCCCCAAGGCGAGGACAACCCCCCCTTTATCATAAATGTAATTTGTAATGTGAATGGTCATGAATATAAACGTTGATTTTCTCGACAATTTTGCATGTTGATTTTTATATTGTATCCTTGTGCAATTCTTAACCAATGGGAACTAGGATAGGAGAGGTCATTTTTTTTTTTTGATGATCTGGCGATCTTGAATAGGCGAACAAGATGCCTCCGTCATCTTTCGATGATCTGGCGATCTTGAATAGGTGAACAAGATGCCTCCATCTTTCGATGATCTGGCGATCTTGTTTAGGCGGCCAAGATGCCTCCGTCATCTTTTGATGATCTGGCGATCTTGAATAGGCGACCAAGATGCCTACGTCATCTTTCGATGATCTGGCGATCTTGAATAGGCGACCAAGATGCCTACGTCATTTTTCAATGAACTGGCGATCTCTCCATCATCTTTCGATGATCTGACTATCTTGAATAGGCGACCAAGATGCCTCCGTCATCTTTCGATGATTTGGCGATCTTGAATAGGCGACCAAGATGCCTCCGTCATCTTTCGATGATCTGACGATCTTGAATAGGCGACCAAGATGCCTACGTCATCTTTCGATGATCTGGCGATCTTGAATAGGTGACCAAGATGCCTACGTCATTTTTCAATGAACTGGCGATCTTGTTTAGGCGACCAAGATGCCTACGTCATCTTTCGATGATCTGGCGATCTTGAATAGGCGACCAAGATGCCTACGTCATCTTTCGATGATCTGGCGATCTTGAATAGGCGACCAAGATGCCTCCGTCATTTTTCAATGAACTGGCGATCTTGAATAGGCGACCAAGATGCCTCCGTCATCTTTCGATGATCTGGCGATCTTGAATAGGCGACCAAGATGCCTCCGTCATCTTTCGATGATCTGACGATCTTGAATAGGCGACCAAGATGCCTCCGTCATTTTTCAATGAACTGGCGATCTTGTTTAGGCTACCAAGATGCCTCCGTCATCTTTCGATGATCTGGCGATCTTGAATAAGCGACCAAGATGCCTACGTCATCTTTCGATGATCTGGCGATCTTGAATAGGCGACCAAGATGCCTCCGTCATTTTTCAATGAACTGGCGATCTTGAATAGGCGACCAAGATGCCTTCATCATCTTTCGATGATCTGGCGATCTTGAATAGGCGACCAAGATGCCTCCGTCATCTTTCGATGATCTGGCGATCTTGAATAAGCGATCAAGATGCCTCTGTCATTTTTCAATGAACTGGCGATCTTGGTTAGGCGATCTTCATTTTGCACTATTGTTGAAATAAACTGGAGAAATTTTATTACTCGGAATAAAATATAGTAGTTACAAGTATTTCGCCCAGGGGAGTTATTGAAAATATTTTTTGAAATGCTCAGCGTTCCAAGGATGGGGGAGTGCTTTTCCGTTCATGTCTTCCAGCCAATAAGTTCCTGGTCTAGTTACCTTGACGACCTTGTAAGGGTCTTCCCATGTTGGTCCTAATTTTCCAGCATTTGGCTCTTTGGTTGATAGGGTAACTTTTCGTAGAATTAGGTCGCCAGGTAAGAATGATCTGTGTTTGACCCTCTGGTTGAAATATTTGGCGACCTGATATTTATAAGCTGCTTGGCGTATGCCCGCTTGTTCCCGCTTTTACTCAAGGAGGTCGAGGTTGGGTCTCAGCTCGCCATCATTGCTATCTCTATCAAAGTTTGAAGTCCTGAAACTCGGTATTCCGATTTCGATAGGTATTACTGACTCGGTTCCATAAACCATGGAATAAGGCGTTTCACCAGTAGGAATCCTGCTAGTAGTGTGATATGCCCATAATATGCTCGGCAAGTCTTCCACCCATTCCCCTTTGGATTTCTCCAATCTAGTTTTTAAATTTCTGAGGATGGTTCTGTTGGTGACTTCTACTTGGCCATTGGCTTGAGGGTGGCCGGGTGAGGAGAAATGATGCGATATGGCGAGGTCCGAGCAAAATTTCCTGAATTCGTCATTGTCAAATTGTCGGGCATTGTCTGAGATAAGAACCTTTGGAATTCCAAACCGGCAAATGATACCTTTCCAAACAAAGTTTCTCGTATTCTTTTCCGTGATTTTGGCAAGTGGTTCAACTTCTACCCACTTTGTGAAGTAATCAATAGCTACGATCAAGAACTTCCTCTGTAATGGAGCCTGAGGCAAAGGCCCTAGTATGTCGATTCTCCATTGGGCGAATGGCCAAGGGCTGGTAATTGGCACCATCTCGGTATGGGGAAGGTGGTTGGATGGAGCAAACCTCTGGCATTTGTCACACTCCCTAGTGTATTTCGTTGCATCCCGTCCCATCTGGGGCCAAAAGTAGCCTTGACGAATCGCTTTTCGTACCAGCGACATTGCTCCTGAATGATTTCCACAGATACCTTCGTGGATTTCTTTCATTACATACTTGGCTTCTTCAAGTCGGAGACACCTTAGGAGGGGACCAGAGAAAGATCGTTTATATAAAATTCCATGTAGTAGGCAGAACCTTGCAGATCTATGGCGAATTCGGCGAGATTGGAGTTTATCTGCTGGTAATATACCGTCTCGAAGGTACGTGGCGATCTCATCCATCCAGGTCGGATTTGTTTCTGTAGTAAAGACGGGTTCGGCGACCTCAATGCTTGGTTTGGACAAGAATTCCAACGGTATACTTCTGTCTGATATAAAATCAAAAATTGAAGCAAGATTTGCTAGGGCGTCTGCTTTTCTGTTTTCCTCTCTGGGGATTTGTCGAATGGTGAACCTTTTGATCCTCTGAGTTAAGCATTTAACTTCATCTAAATAAGCTGTCATTCGTACATCCCTAGCGAGGTAATCTCCCTGAACCTGGTTAGCCACTAGTTGGGAGTCGCTGTAGGCTTCAATTGATTGGACTCCCAATCTTGTGGCGACCCGTAATCCGGCGAGGAGGGCTTCGTACTCAGCTTCGTTATTGGTGACTTTAAACCCAATTCGTATGGCGTATTCCATCTGTTCACCTTCCGGGAGTTGCAGAACAAGCCCTGCACCGCATCCGTGTTGATTGGAAGACCCATCAACAAACAATGTCCATTTGTCAAGCTTTTTCCCCGAGCTCCCGAGGTCATTTTCTGAGTTGTGAATCCCTTCCTTCGAGAATTCTAGATCGGGCTGGTGAGTGGATTCGGCCACGAAGTCAGCTAAAGCCTGGGCTTTGATTGTCGTCCTCAGTTTATAGTTAATATGGAATTCGCTCAACTCAATGGACCATTTCAGTAGTCTTCCCGAAGTATCTGGTCATTGAAGAACTTGTTTTAACGGCTGATCGGTCAATACGGTGATGGGATGGGCCTGAAAATAATGGCGAAGTTTTCTGGAGGCGATCAAGAGGGCGTAGGCGAGCTTTTCAATCATTACGTATCTATTCTCAGCACCTATCAGAACCTTACTAACATAATATACCGGCTTTTGGAGATGGTCCTCCTCTCGGATGAGCACGACACTTACTGCTGTGGGCGAAACGGCGAGGTATATGAACAATTCTTCTCCCGTGGTCAGAACCACAAGCATAGGAGGTGACCCCAAATACTTTTTAAGTTGTTGAAAAGCTTCTTCCGACTCTTCTGTCTACTGGAAATTTTGATTTTTCCTTAGGATTTTGAAGAACGGTAGACATCTATCCGCCGATTTGGAAACAAATCGGTTGAGGGCGACAACCCGTCCAGTTAGCTGCTGGACTTCTCGGATGTTTCTGGGCGAGCTCATCCCAAGCAGAGCTTGAATTTGGTCTGGATCCGTTTTGCCTTCATAGACCCCGAGCTGAGTAGGCAGTTTGAATCTGGATGACACCCTGGCTCTCATTATCCTGTGGGTGAAAGGTGGTTCAGTTTGCCTGATCAAAGCGTCTACAGTTATCGGGGCGCCGGTCCCCGTATTGATGGCGTCCAGGCGAGCATCCAGGTCCCTAATTTTCTGGGAAGTGGATATATCTTGTTCTTGTTGGGCCCTCCTAGGAGATCTGACCCGCCTTGCCCCTTCGTTTTCCTGCCCTGGCGTCTTGCTGGATGATGACCCTGATGATGGGCTTCTTGGGCTCTCCTCTCGTTGAGGGCGAGGGCTGGGAGAGGGACGTCGCCTGTCTCGCCCGGTGCTATGGTGACTCTGGGATACATTCCCTGATGGATGAGAATAACGGGGAGCCGGAGGAGGTGGTGGGCGATTATTTGCGGTGAGGTGCTGTATGAGGAGGGCATTATTTTCGTTCATAATTCTCATTTGTTCAGCCATCCCACGTATCTCGTGATGAAGGCCCTCTAAATCTGGAGCTTGACTAGTGTTGGCCATTGGACGTGTTCTGTTGTCCAAAGAACTGCTAGTACTTGGTCTGGATAATAGTCGACTGCGCAGGTGCATAGGATAAAGAGAACTTTCGTTCACACAGACGGCGCCAAACTGTTGTGGTAAAAATCTGGGAGAGCAACCAACAGTCAGAATTGCTCCTCGGCCTCGGCACTGGACCTCGGCTAAACTAGGGCGACCTGCACAGCAACGAGCAAAAGTAATCGGCCGGGGTGAGGCCGCTCAAAATCCCTTAGGCGTAAGGATCAGACCAAGGCGACCAGAAAATAAGGCAGTATGGAGAGCACAATAAAAGTGTGTAGTGCCTATGTTGAGCGTACCTTTTTGGTTGTGGGGGAGCGACCTTTATATAGACGGGAGAACTGAGTCGTGTCAGTGTAGTATGGCGAATTCCTCGGAAGGATAAGCATGGGATGATATCCCAATTAAATCTGGAGTTCAATCTGGAGGCTGCCAACTGGTGATCACTCCGGAATTATAGGCGACGTTGTGGAGTTGGAGTCTATTGGAAACAGTCCTCTTGCAGAGGTGAAACTCTTTATGGAGATGGACTTCAATCAGGTTAGGAGTCCCGTGATAGCAGATCTCTAATGGAGATGGGAGTCCTTTTGGAGAGAAGTCTTTGAAGGAGATGTCTCTGCATTGGGTGAGATAAATAGTCTCGCCCTTTGGGCGACGTGCTTTGCTCGGAACATCTGTTGGTTCGAATTATTCCACATCAATTATCAATAAATTAGAGCTCGTTTTGGTCATTTCCGTTTACAAAACTTGAAAACACAAATGAAAACATGCTCGTCAATTTTAATTTTGTTTTTACGGAAACTAATTTCAAAATGAACATATTTCATTTCCAGTTCAAAATACAAACACATTGGTTTTGTTTAAAAAATAAAATAGAAAATACGGAACACAACTCTATTGGAGTAGTTTTTTCAAGGGAAGAGTAAATATATTTAAATACTGACTTTTTGAAATTTTCAAAATTGCAGAGTAACTGAAGAACAGTAAATATTCACATATTCCAAACACTTCAAAATTTAAAAATGGATAAATTACACTTTGGACCCCTATACTTTGATCAAAGTTTTAATTTGCACATTTTACTTCCAATAATATCACTCAAAATCCATTACATTTTCAATGAAGTGTCAACGTAATTTATGTCACCTTCGTTTAATAATCAAGGTCAAGGTGACCCTTTTGTTTATATTTTGTTTAGTAATTAAGGTTCCCATGACCTATTTTTTAAGGTTACATATTCTCTTTTCGTCACTTAGGCCCTGTTTGGAGTAATGATTTATTTGGTTTTTTTAACTGTCTTAATTTTTTATTTTTTTCATCTTTAGTGATTTGTTTTTACTATTTAATCAAAAAACTATATTTTTCTATTTCCTCTTGATGACATGAGTCAAAAAATATAATTTTTTAATCTAATTTAATAAAAAGATCATTAAAGATAAAAAAATATTTTTAGATTTTTTGGGGATAAAATATTTTTATCATCTTTAGTGATTTTTTTCCCAAATAAGATG
>BRYE01000021.1:10696130-10698630 GCA_030159115.1 Actinidia arguta var. hypoleuca
TTGCCAAAAAAACTTAAAATCCGAACCGAATAGTTCGGTTTCTCAATCAAAAGTATATGTTTCGGTTTTACAATTCTACAAACCGATTTTGTTGGTTAGGCTTATAATTTCTTTTAAAAACGAACCGACCGAACCGATTACACCCCTGTCTCTTACTCTACTTAAATCCCATTTTCATCTCTATTGAAAACCATCACCCCACAACCTCTATCATTCCAATAGAAGCTGAAGGTACACCCCATTTTCATCTCTATTGAAAACCATCACCCCACACCCCATTTTCATCTCTATTAACCAAACATGAAGTTACAAATTGAAGGACATATCAATGGAAAAGAAATTGCATGTGTCAAAGGGACCAAAAAAGAGTAGGACTCTCCATCAAACTATTCAAGCTAAAAAATGATTATTGTTCCTGCGCAGTTCAAATTATCTATAAGGTATTAGGTATCAAAAGTTGGATATTTATAGACGAAGAATAAGGAACCTTTCCTTGTGGCATTTTTTTTCTTGATTTTATAAAAAGAAAAGGTTTAAAGCTCACCTTATTACTCCTCACGTGATGTAACAAACTTATTGTATTATCCCTTAAGTAATAATTCCCTAAATTTCCTGTACCAAAAATTAGGCTAACACACCATCATCACCTGCGCTATATACCACATCTCTCTTCCCCACTTTTTCTTACTCTCTTAAAATTTGGCCCAATTTTCATCGCCCCTCCACCCATAGTTGCGTTGATTATGTCGATTAATTATCACTGCTATTTGACATGTTACGAGAGGGGAAATGATAGACAATTATCCGGTTATATTAGGGTCAAAATTGGAATTTTCAACAATATATTTCCTTCCATTAACAAAATCTATTTGTTTACTTGGTATTTTCACTGTAATGCAACTCATAACTTTACAGGAGGAGAATGTACTTTACAAAACTATAGGGGTACCTTATCGTTTTATCTACAAATCTCAGGGAGGTTAATGTAGTTTACCCTTTTGGGAAGATTTTAGTGAAATGTCAGATATGTAGCCTCGTGAATTGAGTTTTTGGAGTTTTATGTAGGGTCGGAAAAGTCGTACACTCCAAATTATTGCTCCCTAGAAGATCGCCGAGCAAACCCTTCCCCTGTGAAATTCCTATTTTACCCTTCCTCTGCACCACTGTTTTTTGTGCCTTGTATAGATGTAGGGCTCTATGCGACACAATCCATGGCTGGTGCAGACTTTCGGAAAGGTGAAAAACATTTAAGCATTTTCAATGGACTAGCACATTATTGACGGTTTTGCTATTTTATTAAAAAAAAAAAAAAGAAAAAGAAAATTGGACAGGAACATAAATTATGACCCATTTTGGGACAATTATTTTAAATAGTTTAGTTTTCAAATCTTTTTAACTGTTTGATTAATATTTAATATTTTTTTTAAGGAGAACAAAAAAAATTCACTAAAAATAAAAAAATCAATATTATTCGATAGAGTAGCTAGTTTTGTATCTTTAGTGGATTTTTTATAAATAAAAAAAATTACATTATCGTATTACTCTTATCAAGAAGAACCCCCAAACATAAAATTTTAATAAAAAAATGGTTTCATTAAAAAAAAAATTCTCAAAATTAAAATAGTTAAATTAGCTCAAAATAGCTACTAACCCAGCTGCGCCTATCTGTTGAAGTCTAAGAAGTAAAGCACATGGTTCAACTCTTCTTTGTTGTTTATTTTTTTTTTACTCTTAAATTTTTGATTCAAATATAATCTAGATGTGGGTTAGATTTAGTGATTTACTATTATTCAATTGTCTTAACTATATAAAAGAATATTTTAGTTTCGCCAATGGCTATGGATTCAGTGTCTGAAACCATGTAACGATAAATCATGAGTTCGCTCATGAGAGGGTTTAAATATTTTAGATATTGAGTATGGCTCAGTCACGCTTAAAAGACTCATCATACTAATATTTATGCTAGCGTCTAAATAACTAAACCCTAAAGAGATTCGAATTAGAGACATGTTTTATCCATTGAACTAACTCCACATGTCTTTGGCAATTTCACCACAATGAAATATATGTACTAAAAAAAAAAAAAATGAGTGCTAAAAATTATTACTCATATTTTATTTGCAGTCCAACTAATGACAAGGTGGTTAAAACACACAAAGTAAAAAAAAAGTTAGAATTTCATTGCACATTTAACATATTTCAATATATTTTTTTATATATATTTTTATAGAGCGGCTATTATATACACATCAAAAAATAGTTCATCTAGCATACTCAATCAAGTATAACATTCTCAAGATGGGTTGTAACATTCACTACAATATATCGTAAAAAAAATATAATTTTTATTATCACAAGAAGTCGTAACATTAACCACAATGATGCGTAACAGTTTTTATAACTCTTTTTAATATCCACATCATTCGTAATATTCACTACAACTGATCATTTCATACACTACTATCGATCGTAATGTTTTATGGCCACACAGTATCAGTAT
>BRYE01000021.1:10703630-10716130 GCA_030159115.1 Actinidia arguta var. hypoleuca
ACATTCAACAATATATGCATATCTATTAATAAATGCATATATACATACGTACATGCACATATATATATATATATATATATATATATATATATATATATATATATATATATATATATATATATATATATATATATTTACAAATTCTGAAAAAAAGCAATCATTATTTCTCAACTTGGCTAAGAGCAATTTCGGAAAGGAACTGCTAGAAAGATGAAGTTACTAGCATTAATCATGCATATTGCTTCAGTCTTTCTGAAGGCAAAACTATCTCACAAATTGAAAACCTTTAAGGCAAACAAGTATCCTACAAGGAATAAGGGCAAATAACAATAGAGACAGGTCCTTGAAGTAGCAACTCGCAACAAGCACCACTTTTAATGATCATGGACAAAACAGTATTTCAATTACTTATTTATTCACATCAACATGTTAATGCAATATGTTAAGAATGTGGATGATTTGTGTAAGCACAACTACTATCAAACCTAAAATTCTATACCTTTTTACAGAACTGACACTTTTCAGCGGCCCCATCTCTGAACTCTCAATTCTCATATCCAGACTGACAAATTTCCCCAATGCCATTGTATTAGTTGAAGATGCGAGCATCTCTGAGACCAAATCCATTCTATTCACAGAACCGAAATTTGATCCTACAACAGCAATTTCTTTTGCATAGAAGCGAATCCCGTGTTCTGCAATTGTGGATGTCATGCACATTTGATCATCAAACCAGCTGAATGAATGTGATTTCTCGAAAGGAACCATTGATGGTTCCAAAGAGTCCTGCAAAAATACAAATCTACTATCACGGAAGGCACATGCATAAGTTAAAATTTTAATACATCTCTTGATGGAGAATCCAAAATTGACAACAGACTTACACATATTAATGGATGGCAGTCACCTAGTAATATGTCAGCTTCTGATATCAGATTACTCATTCCATAAGCAAGTTTCAGGACTCGGGAAGCATCTTTCTGTTTGTGGGTGACATACTGTCTCAGATCTGTATGACAACCACGAATTCTTCTCCATGTATCTTGAATAGAATCTAATAACACGGAGGACCTAGGCTTGTTCTTGGACTTGACACCTCTACTGCAGTCCATACGGCTACACTCATCCATCACTTGATACCCTCTCGGAACAGACTCCACATGCTCAGTGTGAGAGTCCCCAACCTCCTCTCCATGAGCTGATTCCGTGTTAGTATCAAAATGTTCAGTCATTTCTGGATTTTTAGGTACCCCAAAAACATATTGGTCATGGTTATGTGTTTCAACTGGCTGCACGTTTTGTATTAAATCATTGCTTGTAGAAATTGCTCCTACCATACCATCAACATGATAAGAAGAGACTGTCCTACAAAACATTAACGTTCCATCATTGATCAGAGTCTCAGGAACAAAAGATGATTCTGGCACACAGGATAGATCAACAGATTTCTGTGTTCCATTAATGTGTGAATATAATGCGCTTTCTGAACAGAAAGAAGAATTTTCTAGCAACTTCTCCCCCTCAGAATTAAGAAAGAACTCAGATAAGGGATTAAAACTTTCTTCCAACTTCTCCACTCCGGGATAAAGAAGCTGCTCAGGCACTGGGCAAAAGCACAGTCCGGTTTCAAGACAATATGTGGGAGATTTGCTATCTTACTCAAAGAACATCCCACTATTAGTATCGTCAAAGTCTATCTCACCAACTACAGGAACTCTGTTTTAAGTTGTCGTTTCCAGAATTGGAAGACAACAATGTGTCAAGTTTTATCCGACAATTTCGCCGAGTGAATGCAACTGGCGACCCTGCGGAATTTGAATATTCACAAGCAGTATTAACTTGAGTTGGGAATTCATTCAAATTCTGAACAGGGAAGTGCCTTCTTAAAATTGCTTCTTTCTTTACCTCGACAACATCAGTTTTAGATTTACACCGCTTTGAAAGATTCTGCATTTCATTTTTATTTAGCTCTCCCTCCTCAACTACCTTCATCAATTTTGAAAATTCTTCCATCATCAACAATGACTTGGTGATCTCCTCCTCCACAAGTTCAGACAATTGAGAAGGATAACTCCAAGGGATTATTTTTGGAAGTATCTGATGCCCAGCATCAAGATCAAACAGTAGCGGTCCAAACTTTCGCTGCTCTTTATTATCTGGCAATTTAAAACATGAAATTAAGTACTTCATCAATCCTAACCTAGAACAACAAAAAGTAAATTGAACAAAAGAACACTTTAGCATGGAAATGACATAATTCCATTAGACGATCTGTTGCATTCTTTTTTACTAAGCATTCAAGTAAATACCATTGGGCAAAAAACCATTTGATTTGATTCTATGTAGTGCTAAATGCACAAATACATTATTCAAAATGAAATGAATCCATTACTTTATGACACCCCAACTCAGCAGGCAAAAAGGGAAGGTCACCAAGTTACAGTACCAATTCACCTTGTAAAACGGTTGGGACAACCAGACTTTCCCACCGGGAAGGTCCGGGATTCAACTTCAAGCTGCCATGAGAGCACGTTGGGGGTTGGAACTTCCAGGAGTCTAGTCTACAGGCCTGGCTGAGCTGGGCTGGGGTTCCAATGTGGGTCTATGGGTTCACTCCCCAAAAAATTGTCATTACAAATGGGAAAGAGGATGGGAGGAGTTACAATGGTGATATTAAAAATCAGAAGCAACGTAGTATACCCGAATATTTTGCCACAAAATCGAAGTCTTCTTCTTATTCAAAATTACTTAATAGTAACAGTTAACTCTGACAATGATAAAATACAAAACTTAAACAGAAAACAAGTAACACTACTACTGAAAATGTGCTCTATGTTCCTACACAATTAACTTTTTTTTAACTATTACGTACAAATATTTAACAAAATCTTTCTCAATCTATACGAATAGTTTAAGCTGAGAGAAAAGAAGAAACATTGTTCTTTGTCCTTCCTGTCCACTCACTCAAAAGCCACAATCACAATCAACATGAATGTATTTTACATGACTACATATGCCCATTCAACTGACCTTTTCTATGTCTCTGACCCTGGCACCAAAACTGGAGATGCATAATGGTTTTACGAATATCTCCTTGACAACATCCAATAAATCGCTCCACAAAGCAAGGTTGCATTTTTACTTTTTCCGCAGCACAAACCTACACAGCAATTACAAATAATGTAAACAGATTTCCATATTGGAAAGCTGAGTGAAATGAAAATACATAAAAAAAATTCATACCATATATGCATGACAACGAAGCTCCTTCAGTGATGGCTTCGTGAAACACAACTCGAGCCTGTCAATACTATTTGGCAGGAAAGTGTTGTGACCTAAAATTTATAACAATAGCAGTTGTTAGATCTTGAATACAAGCTTGATTTGAAAATAGAACTACTTCAACCAAAAAGCCTTACTGTTGCTGGTCAATATAATCGGACGCTTTGCTGTCTCTGCAAGTTTTTGTATAGTAGCAATAAGACCATGATCTTCAGAAAGAATAGCATCAACGTCTTCAAAGAGTATCAAGGGTTTACTTGCACTTTGATCAGTAGCGGTTCTGTTATCCTTGCAGATAAATTTCCCAGGTGTTCCAGTGGCGTTTTGTGAATCTTCCCCATCTGATAAGGGAATCAATTCAATTACTTCACAGTCAGACCCTTGCACTGCTGTGGTATTAGATGTGAAAGGGAAGGATTTCTGTATACACTTGTTCTCTGAACCCACAGGAGTTCTCAGTGCACTGGAAAAGTCAATTCATATTTAAAATAAAACAGTGATCATATTATCTGAGAAGAAAATGGGAGCCAAAAATGGGAGGAAAAAAAAGAATGCAAAAGAAGTATGCAATTGCTAATCTTAAAAAAATACCTATTAAAATTGCTAAATATTAAAAATTGCCATGCCTTCTCTTGATCTCTTTAAGCTTAAAAGTGTTTTGTTTTCTCTTGCACGAAGTTCTGAATTCTTAATAACATACAAATTCATCATTGAGAATTATCCAATGAACACTTTCGTGTGGCATGCATTTAGCTATGAATTTCAAAAGACAAAATAAAATTTGAAGCTTGTTCAGGAAACAGACCCGGTGACCAATTAATCTCACAAGTTACTTTTCTCAATCGGCAACTGTGTGGTAGTGCATCACTAAACTGTAGAAAAACTCTGCCATGTGTTTTGTATTTAAGAAGCATAAAACAAAAGCTATGGACCCATTGACAAGCGAGTAGGCTTTCTAGTCCAAAGGAAGCTATCAATTGTTGATGAGAGTCCTAATCTATTTTATCCAAATTAAAGATATTTTAAGTTTTGATGGACATGGAATCTCGTATTGCTCCATCACTTATTTTGGGCTGAACTATATTATTGGATTTTACACATAATTTCTGTAAGATCTATATAATCTTAGCAGTCAGAAGTGTCCAAATATCTTATTTCAAGGTGTTAGTCTGTTGATGTAGTTACGCTCTATGAGGGCTCAACTCTCAGTCAATAGGTTGAGTTCATGAGAGTTTGAAATTAAATTTATCTGATTTTTCTGAGCTCTTGAGAGGGTAAAGATGTTAGGTATTTCTTCTGATTATTTTTTCTTCTTTTAAAAGCTTTCTTCACATGAATTGCAAGGTTATTACCATTCAAAGTAGCACAGTGAACTCAACATTGATATTTAATGCACAAATCAGGTTGAATAATGATAGAGAAGTTACAAGTGTAACATGATTTGTTTAGATATACACGCCTAATAAGTCCCCGTATCCATGTCCGACACGTATGGGACACGGATACTCCAGGGACACACCAAAATACGTATGATAATTTTATTAATTTTTCTTGTGGGGATACACTGGAGTCACGTTAGGGATACATTTGAGACACGGTGGGGCACTTTTTATAATTTAATAAAGTTGTCAAAATGACCACACAATGGGTAGAGAACGTATTTTTTATTCATACAAACCTCCATCTTTTATTAAGGAGAAACCCACAATATTGTCAAGGCAAGGAAAGACTAAGATGTGGGATATAGTGGGAGATGATGTATGTACACACACACACAAATATATATATATATATAAAAATATTTTTTTGACATGTCCCCGCCATCTGTATATTATTTTTTGAGAATTTTCATCTCCCGTGTCCGTGTCGGTTTCCGTATCCGCACTTCTTAGATATCTAAGAGACAAATCATGCATACTCTGGAGATGCATACTGTCACTTGATACTCCTTCATGACTTTGTAGATTCTTTAGCTTTGTAATGGATCCTCACTATTTGTGTGTATATCTATTGTTGATCTCGGTACTTAAAAATATCATGTAGACCCTTCCTCGACCCCCCAACCCCACCCCCACCCCCCCTTTTTTTTTTCCATTGATAAGAAGCAAACCATGTAGAGTCTGTAGACCCAATTCAGGCTGAACCTTTTCATGGTCAACATGAACCCTGTCACACTGTGCTAAGACTGACCCATGCTTAGATCTCGCTTTTGCAATTGCAAATCTTACTTCACTATGTCTATACCAAATAAAGAATCTGTGTTAGCATTGAAGCCTTTAAGCCTCCGTCCAAGCAGAAACATTTTCTGGAGGATAGCAGATATACCATCATCATCTTGTTTAGATTGCATTTGCCAGGGGGTGCTTATTTGAATGAAAATTGGAAATCCCATCTTGCCAAGACCACTACCTTTCCCTAGTCAATTGTGTTTCTATTCTGTTCTCGTGTTCAGTACTTATTTTTCTAATTTTCAAATCAAAATACAATTGAAATCAGGAATAGTTGGAAGTACGGAAAAGCTGTTGCAGGAACATGTGAACCACAGTTGTAAAACAACAGTTTTAGTTGAAAACAAAAACAGATTTGAAATGGCAGCAACTAAAGATGATTTTAACAAACCGTTGAACACAATGTGATTCTACACCGCCCTCAAATCTTTGCATCACAAGAGTCCGTGTTCGCCAGTCTGACGCATTGACCTAGCAAGACAACAGAAAATATGCTTCATTTTTTACAGGCAATAGATGCTTTCCATGGTTCTAAAACACAAACTGCCAAAATTTAGGGTAATGAGAGAACATTTATAGAGAAAAAGTAGGCGTAATTTCAAATCAGTTGGGGAACAGAAAAGTGCATCTCACTGAATGATGAATTGCATATTAACAAGTTTCATGTGGATTGGAGAGATAGTTCATATTGCATAGACCAGTAATCAAGAATATAATGTGCAACATAAGTCCAACAATAGTATCACTAGTTTATCGGTACCTCAATAACATGAAAACCTTGCTCTTTTGCACAAGCATAGATAGCTGCAGACTTCCCACTCTGCATTTAAAGAGGCATCCAGTCTTAGCCACCACAATCATAAATGCACTTATGGTAAACTGATAAAGTAATTGCTTGTAATACTTGCAGAACAACAATTCACTAATATGCTATTTTATCCAATACAAAATAGTTTTAATGGAAAAATATGCAATGTTTTAATCCTGTATAAGTATCTTGAAAGACGTCTTAGTTTGTCTTTACAGAAATCCTGGATAACAGCATACACATTTCATGCCAGGAATATTATACAGATTGCTTTTGTCTATTCATTAAATCCTTCTGGATTGAGTTTTTCCATTAAGTGAAGCATGTATATTCAAACAGCAAGCGAAAAGGGCCAAAAGCTCCATGGACCATAAACAATTAGCATACAAAAAAAGAAAAGAAAAGAAGAATAGCATAATTCACAAGTCTCTAGTAATACCACAAGTAGAAGTAAATGATTCACAACCTTCTGTATCATCTTGGGCATATAGCACCAGTTTGTTGAAGTTCAGAAATCGTGAGAATGGATTCCAAGGCCATTGTCTGAAAAGGACACCTTCATAGGAAATTCAGTTTTCATATACTCTTCCATGGAAAAGAACTAAGCTCCCCCCCTCTCCTTTCAGTATATAATGATAAGCTTTGTCAGAGAGTTTTCCCCATCTGCCCTTCCACTCCATATATCCTCTCCATCCCTATACGCACTTGCCCCATGTAGAAGCTCAAAAAGTAAAAAGAAAAAGAAGAGAGCAAGAATAGAATGGTGACTAGCAAACCAATTTTTTTTTTTTATAAAAAAAACTAATACACTGCCTGATATTGCCTTATTGTTTTTCTGGTATCAAAGGCATACCTAAATCCATGAGTAAAGTACTTGTATTTCGTCTTGGTTCCTTTTTCTCTTACTTATTTTTCCTCTTTGTTAGCCTTAGTCAATGAGAAAATTAATTGTATCTTGTCTTGGTTTCTCTTTTGTCCTTTTCTAAATTTTCCTCATTGCTAGCCTCTCTTTTTGTACATCTCTAGATGACAATGAAAGAAATACTAACATAGATGAAACTATGCTTAAGAATTTTATTGTGGGAAATCAGATCCCTCAACCTTTTGTTTTTCCCCTTCTCCAAACAGGCTTCAGTTGGGATCTTTAGCCCGTAGAATTCTACAAAGTTTAAATTAAAACAATATGATCTATTTCATTGAATCGAAAATAAAAAAGAGAAATTTGTGATTGTTCAGAAGGCATTCAGTGTGCAATGTTACTAAACATTCCTTCATAAATCACACACCATGCATAGCTATGAAGTAAACTGGAAAACTACAGTTGCAGAAATAGTATGAAATAGAGATTTGTCGTGTATAACAAGTTATAAGCATTCAACAGCAGACGTGACTAAGAAGTTTTGATGCAGGCAATTAAGATGGTGTGACTTGCATGCAAACATAAATTGCAGAAGACATAAAAATTGTGCATGCGTGTGTTTGTTAGATGCATAAAAGAAGAAAGAAACTAGACGCATACCCCAACTGGTCCTGTAACTAATAGAACATTCTTCAGACTATTTTCTTGGTCTCTATTATTAGAATCGCAGTCACTTTGAGAACAGGTATACTGATCATCTTGAACTATAAAATTTTTATCACCAGTAAGATCATTGCTGGCTCTAAAATCTCTTTGATGCCAAAGGTGTAGCCACTCGCTTAAGAAACTCACAGATTCTTCATTGCCACATACCTGCAGATATCACAGGCAAATGTATGTTATACATACGGAGTATGCGATGTCAAGAAACATGCGTTGCTTTAATTGACTTTAGCATAATTTGGACGGGACTGTTCTGCAGCTTCTGCTAGCGGCATTGTTTGTAGCGCCACAGTTAAGTTAAGATCACATCTTGGAATGGAAGGGAAGGACTTCAATGACGTGGAGAAAAGGAAGGTTGTTGAAGGCTCGAAGATATGTTTCAATCTCGATAGTATACTTTGAGTTGTCTGTTTCTAAGGCACATGAGGACATTGTCAGTAGCATATTTGTGGATTTGGAGTTTTGAGGGGCAAACCATACCACCGGGTGGCACTTCTTTTTGGTAGCGGCTAAAGAAAAATGGTAGCGGGAAGAGTGCTCTACTATTATGATAGCAATGAGACTTCTAATTTCATAAAACATTTTGAAATGAAGCATTTTCCTTTGGAGGTAGACACGTTTGGTGCAACAATAAGGGTTCACCATTTTCTCCAGGATTTCTAGATTCCTTCTTTTCCTAGCGTAGGAGTGTGGTGGTGATGTAGGACGGTTTTAGATACTCCAGATGTGGTCATCTATCTACGGACTCATGGTAGAAACAAAGGAAGGTATTGGCTTTTTAATGATAGAAATAGGGGTCTGGGATTTGTAACATGTAAAGAACAAAATAAGTTCAATCTTCAAACTTACTGGTTGCTGAGTTTTCTAAACACTAGTACTTTGAGGGACTGAGCAGCAGCCAATTTTTAGGTTATGGTGCCAAATCAAAGGCCAAATGGTTGGAAAAATAAGGGTTTAGTTGTTCTTAATACGGAAGACTTTTGAGGATGAATTTGGAGTTGTTATAGCGAAGAACAGTAACTGGAGAACAGTACCTTTCCTTTCGGTCGTAGGTTTCGGTTGTTAGTGTTAGTTCTTACAAGATAATGCCTTTTAAAGTCTTGCTTAATATAGGGTGCCGGCAAATCACTGAAAAGAAAGAAGAAATCTAGAAATCTTACCTAGAATTCTTAGTCCTTAGGCTCTCTGTCACACAACACAATATTAAATTCTCAAAACTATAAATCTTATAGCAGAGACATTAAATAGGCAAATATAGACCAGAGTCCATTCCTAATCCAATTATAGCTAGAAACTTCAAAATATGAAACCTTGACTTTTGCTACCAAGTAAAGACTTTCCAAGACCTAACAAAACCTGAACAAAATAACCAGTTTTAGGGACATGAACCAAAAACAAGATACATGAATCCATATTATAACCCAAGTTCAGAAAATTTAGAAATTCCCGGAGTACCCATTCCTAAAACTATGTAAAAAAGATCAGAAACTTACTAATTAGAAAATCGTAAATAAACTACCATGGACACTTTCTTCGGACCCAAAAAGCTTCTTGACAACACTGGTGACAACACTGGAATCCATAACCTTCGCTTTAGCCTTCTGAGGCCCAATTACACTTATTAAGACATTGAATACAGATGGAAGAAATGAGTTTCTGGGTTGGTAAGGGCAAGGGTGGGGATGAATCGCTAAGGAAGTAAGGAGATCATATAGGATAGGATTATGGCAAGAAACTTGAAAAAGTTGATCAGATCTTTTAGACGTAAGATTTGTGGTTGAAAATGGATAGAGGATTCGTTTTTAGCATGATGTGTAGGGTGGGGGCGTTCCTTTCTTTGAGCTTTTCTACAAGGCACATATCTGTATATACAGGGAGGATGCTACAAAATGAAAGGATGCTACTTATTTGACAAGGAAGGAGCATCTTCTCCTCAAAAAAGCATTCGAAGGATGGGGAAAAACAGTTTTTTTCTTTCCTTTCTTTTTTTGCAGGGCAGCAGGGGTACATTCTTCCTATTCGTAACTTAGAGAAAATTAGTTTTCTAGTTCCCATCTAGTGTTGTGTATGCAATAGAGCTTGCTAATGTCCCACATCGCATATCTAATCCATCCAAGCATGGTATATATAATCTAGAGGCTACTCGGCATATTGCCAATTGGTTTTAAGTTGGATGCTTCCAAATTTCTAATATGGAATCAAGGCTATGGATTAATCCTTCAGAGATTTTGCTTCACTGACAGGAAGCATTCTTGCTATTTCCGTCCACCAAATCTCTCACAGTCACATTTCATGCTTTTATTTAACCACCCTTTTTCTATTTCACCATCGCTCTCTTCAAGCATGTCTCCAAATTGTCTCACTTGTATGCGCTTACATGCGTGCCTCATCTATTTTTGCCGCCTTTACAACTTGTGTGCCTCGGCTTTCTGGTTATGCACTCTTTTGCCCAGCTTCCCGGCCTTTGCAATCTCTTCACCCTGGGATCATCTCTGCCTATCTCTGCTGGCTGTGCATTTGTTTTGCCCCGGCTCCTAGCGATCTCCATGCCGTCGGATCTTTCTCATATTCAAAGATATGAGAAGATCCGGTTAAGCACTCTTTTGCCCAACTTCTCGGCCTTTGCAATCTCTTTACCTTGGGATCATCTTTGCCTATCTCTGTTGGTTGTGCATTTTTTTTTGCCCCGCTCCTAGCCTCTGCGATCTCCTTGCTGTAGGATCTTCTCATATTCAATCCGACCTCGACATCAACACCAACTCAATTGGGGCTCTATCTTACGTGGATATCTCTATATAAATTTCAATAATTAAATAAATCAATTCTTCTCATTACCCTTCTATTTTTAACATGGTATCAGAGTCGGGTTGGGTAGCTTCATGAGGCAAGTCTCTACCTGATTCTATCTTTCTAGTCTTGTCTATCTCTTAGTCACCTTGGCGTGCTTCAAGGTTACATGTGCAGGGGAGTGTTACACCTGTCAAACATTGCTATCCACCCAAGCATTTTATATATAATCTAGAGGATACTCCACCTATTGCAATTGTTTTTGGTTTGGATGCCTCCAAAATATCTAACAGAGTAGAAGAGGTTCAATTATTACTTCATTATGCTGTAGACGGAGTTGTGTAGAACATTACTTTCTATTTTTTCAAATGTCATGGATGTTGCCGGATTCCATACCTTGATTTTTACTATAGTTAGAGAGGAGTGGTATTCCTAGAGGGTGAGAAAGGCTTGGATGGTGGCACCTTTATGCAGGATGTGATGTAAGTATTTGGACGGGAGACGTGCTAGTGAACCTTTAATAACCTCAAACCTAATCTCTACTTGAATCAAATCAATATAGGTAGCCCTTCTAGGCAATCTTATTGAATATACATTGCTCAATTTAAAAATGAATAATACAAAAAAGGACAAGCTTCAAGACGTCGAAAAATTGAATTCCGGATGTCTCACCTCAATGGCCTTTTCAGGCAGGTATTTATTTGTCCATTGGCTGTTCAGAGGGTGATTGCCACAACCATGATAATATGTCATCATCCTGTGTTGGCAACAGTAGAATGGGAAGTAAATGATCTATCAGAAGCAATGTTGTGCATGATGTAACGTCTTAATCAGGCAATAAGAGGTAAAATTTGAGAATTCAGCAATTGAATTATGTTCAAAAACAACATTACCCAAATAATAACGTCGACAATACATAAACTAGATATCTTGAGCAGCATAAATTGTAGAATACACAAATCTTTATGTCCAGAAATTGATACTAATATTTTGATCTATATCTTGCCTTCACACAATCATCTTAATAAGGATACCAAATTCTGCAAATAACAGAATACTTGCTCTCCCTTTGTGTTGGCAAAAAATACTTTCCTACAGAAAATATTTTTGTTGGACATTTTCTTTTTGCTTGGTTGCGAGCGACATTAAACAAACTCAAGAGAATTTTCCACTACTTGGCTCACATGTTAAACTATTAATTAATAATATAAACAAAATCTTGGATTCACAATATGAATATCATGTAGAACTGGAAAATTAAATTAATCTTTTCTAAGGACACGCATTCATTAGTTGGGGCACTCCCCTAACAGGTGTGATGTGTGATGTCTGGTTCGAGTCTTCTCGCTAAGAGTTGGAGAAGACTTGAAGTTTCCACTTCCCATATCCATCCTACTGAGTGTAAAAGAAGAAGAAGAAGAAAAAATATAGCATTATTGCTATATTCCAGCGAAAAATTCTTATTAACAGAGTAAAATAAGGTATTTTGTCTCTTCTGTCAGAAATACTTATAGAAATATTTATATGAGGCTCCGAATTCATGTCGGTGCAATTTATTGTTTTTGCCAAGTTTCATAATATTTTGAAGTGTTTGAAATGCTTTGTTGCCTTTTTGCGGGAAACCCAGGAACAAATTCTTATTTGGTTAGTGTTTTGTTTTGGTCTCATAGGAATGGGAACTTTTTCGGCCATTTCTAAAAACAAAAGAAAATCTTGTTCCTTGGGTGGGGGTGTTGCGGTAGTGGAAAAGTAGAAAAGAATTTCCGCCAAATTAGCTCAGTTTCCATTAACGGAAAACGTTTAACCTTGTCTT
>BRYE01000021.1:10721130-10723630 GCA_030159115.1 Actinidia arguta var. hypoleuca
GACCTTCGATGCTGGTATTGATTAATATATCAGCTGATATTTGTTCAATTCACAGATAACTATATATTACCCAATATAGTGATTTAAAACTATCCTATAGACCAGAATGCTTGGCCGGTCGACCAACTGCATCGTGGTCACCCAAGATGGAAATTCTGGTTGACAAACCTTGTGGAGATTTCAAAAGTTATAGTTGTTAACTAGCCATTATGGCTAATGCTATAAATATCTTACGATCCCCCCTAGATAGTCTGATAAAAGGGAACGCATTGCGAGTGGGAGTCTCATTCCTAATACTCATATCTTTTCTATAGTTGTGCTCCTTGTTGGAGATTCAAGTTTGGACACCTTCATCATTTACACGAAAGTCGAGCTTTTTCTGATGGAGATGGTAATTGATTGAGACTTTACTTTAGGTATACATTATGGATCTTACACACACTATACTTGTCAGTTGTCTTACATAAAGACTTGCTTCAGCTATTAGGATGTGGATCCCTTTTGAGTTCAAGTTCTAGATCTGTCATCTAGAGTGTTAGGAGTGTGGAGGTAGTAATTTTGGGCAAGCCAATTGAAAACCCCTTTGTGTATGTATTGGGTGTTGTAAAGGTTTTGGGTAAACCTATTTGAAAACCCTAAATAGGATTAGTGGATTTGAAATCCGGTGACGGATGCCAGTACTAGATGTATCAAGTAATTGAACCACTATAAAAATAGTTGAGTTCGTCTGGCCACTACATTTATGCTTCTTGGTATATTTATCCATGCACGTGATGTGAATTGTTGAATTCTCTTTTTGCTTAACAGTTGATTAGAATGAGTGATACACCATGTCTGCTTAAGTGAATCTTGGATAACAAATCTTTTGTAACTGAGAAGAATTTAAAACATTCTTGATTGATAAGTCTTTTTCAAGGTTGCATTTGGATTAAGGATTTGAGAGAGGACTGTGGAGGTAAAGGAAAATATAAGAAATTGAAGTGACGGTGCTAAATTTATCTATAACATTCCCCATCATTTTCTTTTCCCATAGTAAAACTCTCCACAAATCCTCAACCCAAATACAGCCTAAGGGAATTGAATCCATCCATCGAATAGGAACCTAACCCAATAAAACTTGAAAATCATCTAGGTGTCCTATACCACTCACCCCAAGGACACTTATCACATGAATGGTTTATTCTGCCACATGTCAGTTATTTAGCCAAAGCCTGGTTTACTTTGATAGCACCCTCTTTTTTAGTGGTGACCCACGACAATCCCCCACTCATTTTGAATATAGACAATATTCCATGGATGCATCTTGCAAACCCACGAATGCAAATTGTCAGAGCTTCACCTCAGCAAACTTACCTGCCTCACTATTGTAACCCCTCCTCTCTCTAAGACCAAAAATAATTTCTCCGTTGTCAGGTGAATCTTACAGCCATTTTGCAATAGCTGCAAGCACCAAGCCTGATGTCCACCATCCTTCCCTATTCAGGTCGTTTCTTGCTCTTCAAAAGCTTGTCACATCATCCTCTAAATATGACAAGTTAAAGCTAAATAAAACTTAATCTGGGGGCATGTAATATGACAAAATATACATACTGGCTGCAGATTCTAAGGGAGAGCAGATTTTATCATTTCCTTCAGGCGAAACAGCGCATTGCTGCTCTTTTTGTGGATGTTGACCTTCAGAAGCTTTAAAGACATCGGACTCTGCATGAAATCCAACGATGTCCGACATTAGACAATTAGCCAACCCTCAAATTGCAGTAATCAGAGTGCATGCAATCTCAACTCATAGAAGGGAGGTTAAAATTACAAAAGGGTGTGCACTTACTGACAATAGGTGGAGAATCTTTGTCATCCACTCTCCTACTCAGGTTCCCTTTTCCATTTACAGCAACCTATATCAACAGATGAATTCAACTGCTTTAACATCTAAAATACCAGGACTAGAATAAAATGGGATAAGTAACGGTGAAACAGAAAACTTGCATCCTATAAGTTTCCTAGGACTAAGAGCTCAATTATTTGGCCTATCTTTATTAGTTAACCCAAAAAAGTGGAATTATTTTAATCTTCAATCTGAAGCTTTTTCATCATGTGAAGCCATTAAAAGAGCTCTTTTATCTTGATTACCAAGATTTTGATCATTTACACAACAGATAAGCTATTTTGACAACTTATTTAACCAAACATGCTCAACTTTTTCCACAGATTATTAAAGGCTGCACCAAACAGTTCTGCAACTAATTTTTAAGTCTTTGAAGCACATATACTAAAAGTTACGCCAATTTAGAAGTGACACCAAATGGGTTCTGAATTAAAATATTTAAAACAGATGACAATGCCCATTGAATACAAAATTACTTAGAACTACACTTGTTCTTTACAGAAGCATCATCAAAATTAAAAGTTCTTTCCGTTCACTCACCCACCATCCAAAGTAAAAAAATAAATTATGTTTTGTGTTTGACGATCTGATCAAGCTCAATAATTACTTCCACCACCT
>BRYE01000021.1:10728630-10733630 GCA_030159115.1 Actinidia arguta var. hypoleuca
AGTAGTTTTGGAAGAGATGAATGTTCTGAAAAAGAATGGAACTTGGGAGATAGTCAATTTACCAAGGGAAAAGAAGATGGTAGGATGTAAATAGGTGTTTACAGTTAAGTGTAAAGCTAACGGAAGTATAGAAAGTAGGGATGTGCATGGGTCTATAACAGACTTAGAACCGACCCAATCTTGATAGGTTCTTCATTTTGGACCCAGAACTGAACCGATCATCCAAAAGAACTGAACCAAACCTTGGTGGTTCGGTTCGGTTCTTCTCAAAATAATTCACCATGAGCAATAATAGTGTATGATGAGTGCACTATATTACAATATGATCGGGTCTAGACTTTAGTTCCTTGATCGGTTCCGATTCGATTCTGGGTAAAAAAACTTACAGACCCGAGAACAGAACAGAACATAACCGGACTAGTCTATAATTTTCAGACCCAGAACCAAACCGAGGGCATGGTAGAATCAAACCAACCCGACCCGATGGGGTCGGTTTTGTTTGGTTCGGTTCTAGGTTCTTTCGGATATTTTGTGCACCCCTAATAGAAAGGTACAAGGCGCCTTTGGTGGCAAAGGATTTACATAGACACATGGTATTGATGACTAGGAGACCTTTGCTCCAGTCGCAAATATTAATTCAAAGCAACAATCTCAATAGCACATAATCATGTTCTTCATGATAGAACCAAGCATAATGAGGTAGATAAACACTTAATCAAGGAGAAAATAGACAAGAAGCAGATTTGTATAACCTATATACTAACTGATGAACATATAGCAAACATTCTCACTAAGGGACTGTCCAAAAAAAAGCTTGAGAAATTGACGGGCAAGCTAGCTATGGAAAATATCTTCAAACCAGTTTGAGGGGAGTGCTGGAAATCACAATATTAGACTGAGATAATTACTGATTTCTAGAGATTAGTTAGTTGTATTTTATGTTTAAATATAGGCTAGTCAACTCTGTAAATCAAGAAACTATAAATCAGGAAAGTTAGCTGTATAGTTATTTAGTTCCTTTTTAGTGCCTTGTATAGCCTATAAGTAAAGTACGTGTATATGGCTCTCTGTATCAAGAAAAATACCACTTTTACAAAAATAACTCTTTTCTAATTCCTTGATTTTTCAGAGATTTAATGCAGATGCCATGCTAGTGGGTATAAACATTCATCACATTCCAATAAACATGAATGTAAGAGGCAATATGAACATAATGATTTGACTTTTACACTGTTTCGGCTACTTGCCAACATCTAGAACTGGCGTCCCACACCAGATTTCAAATCCACAAAAACAACAAAAGGCTTTTCAAAGGTTTACCAAAACCTCTACAAATTACAAGTTGTACTACTCACTAAAATAACAAATAGGGTTTTCTTGGCTCCACTAAGAAAAACAACCTAAGAAAAAGAAAGGATGCTCATGGCTCCCATGGGCATCCAACAAAGTCTCTACATGAGACATGAGTGCTACTATGGTAGGGTGTGAAGGCAATAGTACTATACCATACCATAGATAAGTAAGGATTATACCACTAGGTGAAGTCTAGCAAGTGGGGTCTCCTTGAGATGTAGCCGCACTTCCAATGGAGGTAACATGAGCTTACTGTCTCACTCACACTATGAAGAACACTCATGGACGAGTGAATCTAGAGAGAGAGAGAGAGAGAGTATTCAAACACTATAGCTCACACTCATCAACCTTTATCTTTTAAAACTTGATCAAGTTCATCGACCACAATTTCCATTTTGGTCGGCCGCAAAGGAGTTAGTCAACAAAACTTCCAAGTTAGTAATGAATCAAGCAAACAAATCTACAGTGACTTAAGAATCATATGACTACAGATTGGTCAACCAAGTTTCTAATCCGGTCGACCACCAAGAGACAACTCAGTAGATGGTCCACCAATGAGACAATCTGGAATTTCATCCTTAATACAATCCACACCCAAGGTCGACTAACCTCATGGCAGATTGACCAAGAGAAGCACACCTATGCCACTAAAGACTTTCTAGAGCGTCTCCAAGGTCCTTCACGTTGTCCAAATTTGTCCAATGATGAGTTAGGCCGCTTCCAAGTGATTCTTTGTCCAAACCCATCTTTTTGCAACTATTAATGTTTCCACACAACACTCCACGTGCCCATGACTTGCTTCCAAGTGTTGGAAGATTTGCCATCTTCCACGAGGTGTAATGAACTTCTCCCGGTATCCTTACCTTGCGGATGTACTCCACCCAGTACCTCTACCTTACAGAATTCCATTAAGTGATTAAAAATTGAACCACCTAGGATATTCCTATCACTAACACACATCGCAGTATACGTAGAAGTAGACTTTTCCACCTTTAGGCACTAGCAAAATCAAAATACAGAAGACAGTTCAATTGCTTAAGCTAAGCCCTTATGATGATTTTCATCTGCACATATTTCTATAACATTTTCCACAGTTCAAACTTATTAAGCAGAAACCTTACTCTTCCCAATTAGGCATGGAACTTTGATCTAACATGTTGGACTCATGGTTAGCTTCATTAAAGAAACAAACATGCATACAGGAATCTATACTAATATGCAAAGGGTGAACACCAGTTTGGTGTCTCCTTTTTTGAAGCTATGTAAATCTTTTATTTTTTTTAAATATGCAAATCGCCCCTACGGCCTATGTATCTACCTCAGCCTTTTATTTTAATTCCGTCCCCCCCCCCCCCCGCCCTCTTTTTTCTCCTCCATCTCACCGAACTACTTCGATTTATATTACAATAAGAGTGTGATTTCTGATTTTAATATCACAACCATCGAGTGTGCAGACCTTCGCGGTGCTGGAGATGGTGGCAAGTTTCCACGGCTGTCCAGGCGACGTCCGCCATCTCCAACACCGTCTTCGCCACTTCTATCGGAACGTGTCCCACCATCTCTTCCTCTTCTATCTCTCTCCGAATATAGGCGTACAATGTCTATATTTATTTCTCCATCGATTTGGATGTCGAATTTTGGCCCTAATTTCGGCTATTTGCAGAGAACTTTCACAAAGTTGTCTATGTTGTCGTCAATGGTGACAGGCTTATTCTGGGATGGACGGATTCGGGGTTACTACGGAAATGACGTCGTTTTGGAGCAATACACTTTGGATATAAATGACGTCGTTTTGGGATAATATATTTTTGAATTAAAACGACGTCATTTTGGGGCAAAATACATCCAAAACGACGTCGTTTCAGGTCTCTGCAACCCTGCAGGGATCCCGAATCCGGGATAGAGACCGTATTTGACGGTAGCAAAATTAGCAGTACTAATTTTGTCTAATTTTGCGAGCGTTGAGACTGAATTTCTTCCATAGTTTGTCAGCGCGTGAGATAAAATATTTTATTTTGTATTTAAATTAATTTCTCCTTTAAGCATTTAAGTATTATTTTGAGTGTTAATATTTAAATTTATCGTTATAAAAAGTTATAAGATTACTGAAACTACAGGGAAAAAAGTGCAATTTTATACTATTTGTTCGTCGTGGGCAAGTTGCGTTGCTCGCGTCACTTTCTAATTGATATTCACCCGTCCGTCCTAAGAGCGAACCAATGACAAAGGTTTTCTCAAAATTTACGTATCATAATTGAGATATAATGTGTGGTGCAACTTTTTATCCTAATTTGATTATTTTTAAAACGTATGAGGCAAGACTCAAGAGACGTGATATGCTCGGCCCGCGGCTCGGTGGTGACCATGTGGCTAGTAAAGATGGTTTAGTTTTCTAAAGAGGTGTTACCTTAGTTTTTAAGTTGTTTTAAGATTTTTGATGTAAGAGGCTAAGGAAGTTATAAATCCATAAGGGAGATAAACCTAATTTTGGAGTGAGAGTCAGTAATATTATTCATGTTCTTCGTACACTTGAGAGAGTTTTAGATAAATTATTGAGTTTTATATTCTCTCTCAACGGAATTTATTATAAATTCATTCAAATTAAGGTAAGTCCTTTGGATGTACTCAGAGGCTAGTAGATCTAAGTTCAATTCGCAGAAAAATCTGAAAGTATTGAGGTTTTAATACCCAATTATCCATTGAAATGTAGATCATGAACTCGATTGGTATAAAGGACACACCCACAAATTTGAGGATTCGACCCTTAAGGCACGAGAATTCGGTTATTTTGCATAGTGAATTGGTTGGTTGGACTTAGACTTTTTTTTTTTTTTGGGTTTTTTCACATAAAAATTCGCATCTCTTTTTGTGTGTTTGATTTAATTTTTGCTTGTGATTTTTATTTAGTTAGTTAAATAACATTTGCAAATTCATACAAACAAATCAAACCAAAATTTTGTTTTACAGTGAGCCCCGCTGTCATTTTCTCAAACAAAAATAATATCATTACATAAAACTAGTGATATATATGATTTAAAGCAAAAAAAAACTAAAAAATTAAATTATTGGCTAACATTAATGTTTAAATTTGTTGAAAATGCTATCAGAATTTCAATTTTCAAAATTAAAAAAACACACATATCTATTTATCTACCAACCTAATATAAAAGTGGCACTTGCCACAAGTGTTCGAAATTATGAGCAGCAATAAATTAAGTTTTATGAATAACTTTCAAGTGTCGACAAATCAATAATAGGTTGAACAAGGTGTTTTACGTTATTTAGAGTTTCCTTCCATGAGTTCCACCGGTTCAACGGCTCCTGAATAGGCTCTAGTTTGAAAATATTCGATGGCAATATACACTACTAGAGATGCACGTTAAGATTCACGGTCTAAAACTAGCAAGAGTGAGAGGTAGAGTCGGGGGAGATTATTGTTCCGTTTAATGTTGTTGTCAAATCTCTTCCTTTTCTTTTTTGTTTTTTGTTAGTTTTTGTGTTTTTCGAGTCTCATGTTTGAGTCTATTAAATAAGCTAAAAACACACACACTTCATTTAATGCTTGTTATTTAATGGTGCTTGAAGGGATGTTTACTTATTGAATGTAACCTCCTTGCATTCATTTCTTTTAACTCCCCGGTAACTCC
>BRYE01000021.1:10743630-10748630 GCA_030159115.1 Actinidia arguta var. hypoleuca
CCTCTAGAGGTATCCCCTTATCGGGATGATTCCCTATACCACGGGGACCATGGGATAGTTACTCATTCTCCTTCTGAAAATTTAACAAGCGTCATGACTCAGGGCAACCTAGATCACCTGAGGACGATGTACTCCTTCCCAGTTGGGACCAAGCCCAAGATCCCTAATGACGACAAGACTATCTTGTCTGCTAGCCTGGGCGAGGTAGCTTTCTACGAGGCATCTTTCCTTGCCGGCCTCAGGTTCCCAATTCATCCCACTATCAAGAGAATATTAAATTTTTACAACATTTGTCCTGCCAACTTTCTCTCAATGCATGGCGATGTGTCGTTTGCGTATTGGTGATATGGCGATACTATAAGCGCCATATGTCCCTTAATGAATTTAGATGCATTTTTACACATTATTCAGAAGTCCGAAGCAAAACTCGAGTTGGCTTTACTTTAAAGCGAGGTCGGGTAAGAACTTTATTAAGGGATCACCCAATAACGTTAAAGGTGGAAGAATATATTCTTCTTCATCTCTAGAGATGACTGGGAGTTTTTTTTTTTAGCATGGCTCTGAGTGAAGCTCTACGGGTCCCGAGGTCATGGGGTACCCCAGGTCAGCCTCCTTTTCATATTATTATATTTTTTTGAAGTATATTATCTCGCCATAAGCTAACAAACATCTTTATTTCTCTAGCTAAACATTGTAATAAACTACCCACCTTGACCGATACTGAAGATCAGAGGTCACAAAGGGTTTTCAAGAAAATAGGATCGAGTAGATATTTTGAGGTTCCAGTTGTTCTCGACTCTAGAACATTTCACTGGTTCTTCGCCCGTGGTCGTGTTGAGATGTCTTCTAGTGATGGCGACAACAATAAGTTTGGGGATGGCTTGATTGCTGCTTCAGGTGACGAGGGTGAGTCTCACCACTCCAGAGATGTACATCCCCTGTGTGAAAGTCCCCGAGATGATTCAATAGAATATGTAAGAACCATCGGGAAGGAGATGATGAGGGGTTACCTCACCTTCCTGATCTTACCCTGCTAAGGTGGCTAGGGGGAAGAGTCCAAGATCCCATATTAGGTTTGTCACCCAGTAGTTCGAACTCAATCTCAGACTCTACATTGAAGTCCTGGCCAGACTTAAGGCTGCCTCCCGAGCTTAGATCAGATGGTAGAATCTTCATTTCCTTTAAGTGTTTTATCTTTTCTTGCATTTGATATTGGTTTTTATCTTGTAGCTATGTCGAAGAGGATCAGTATGGCATAGCTCGCCAAGAAAGTGGAAGAAAAGAAAGACAAGGAGGGGTCAAAGGCTGCCACCTTGTCCACTAAGGGCATAGTGATACGCGAAAAATGGCCTCGGGAAGAAGCCCTTGATTCCTTGCCTGTCAAAGAGGGCAAAATTGATGACTCCAAAGGAAATGAGGCCATTCCGCTGCTCGAGGCTAAAAAAAAGTCTAGCAAGGGGTGAGCAAAGGGTCCACCCATCCAGTTGCTCCTGGAGAGGGCACCTCGGCCGCACTAGGCCATTCGCTGGGGCTCAGAGCTTCTATGATGGTGAGTGCCTCTATGGCTGAAAAAATTCTGATCGGAGTGATCCTCCCCGTCGACATTTGTTCATTTTTATCTCGAGTTTTAATTTTCATATTTTTGTAGTCAAGGTGCTCATGGAAATTCGTTAGTAGCAAGGGGTCGTGCTTGGGTCGTCCTTCACCATTCGTAGCAGGGACTTAGGGAACAATGCTGCTTTTTAATTTGCCTGAGCAGACTTAGCCAAGCTCAAGATGGTCCGAGCTCAAAAATGGGCTTTAGAGCTGGAAGGAATTTTGGCTAATTTTAGTGAGTGAGACAGGAGGACAACGGAAGAGCTGAAGGAAAAGTCCGAGGCAATGGTGAGGTTAGAGGCAGAGGTGGCTGGGATAAAGAAGAATGAAGCTCTCGCCCAAAAGAGGATTATTGAGAAGTTTAAATCCTCTAAAGATTACCAAGAGGAAGTAGAAAATGTTGCTTCCAAATACTTTGGTGAAGGTTTCAAATTTTGCAAAAGGCAACTAGCTCATCATCATCCCAACCTTGGCATTGACCTTGATGGCATGGGCATGGACTACGATATGTTGGAGAAGGAAGAGGCAGGCGAGGATAAGGAGGGAGACAAGGAGGAGGAACATGAGAAAGGCGAAGAGAATACCAACCCTTTTTCTCCTTGAATTCTTGTAAAATAATAAAATTTTTCCTCCTTGTAATGGCGATTTGTAATGCTTCCCTATTCTCAATGAATACTTTTTTTTCACATGCGTCGTATGCTCTTTATAGTTTATTTTCTATTTGCATTGGCGGACATAACTTGAGAAACTAGAGATTCACAGTTTGGTAGATTTAATCACTTTAATTATTTCAACCAAAATTTTGACTAACTGGTGAAATGGATTTGGCGATCATAATTGATTGACGTATATTAAGTCCATTTGTCTTAATAAGGCAAATGTCAATTCACCTGACTTGGCAAATATTAATAAGGCGAACTTCAAACTTAATTATGGTGAACATGATTAATAGGCGATATGGATTTTCTTTACCTCGTGCAAAATTTAAATCTCACCATGATGAAATAATCAAGCGATACATTTTTTGGCGATCATGATTCCTTATCATTTTGTAATGAATGGGCATTCTTGATAATGGCGATATCCATAATGACGACCAAGACGCCTTATCCGTTTTTAATGAATGGGCGTTCTTGATAATGGCGATATCCACAATGGCGACCAAGATGCTTTATCATTTTGCAATGAATGGACGTTCTTAATAATGGCAACAATAGAGCTGAATGGTGATATAAAATTTATGTGATTTGAGATATAAAATGTTGGCGAATAATGGCGATAAAATCAAATAGGAGAAATTTATTACTTGTCTCAGAGAGCTTGGTGATCATTACAATTAGGCTGGCAACTATAGTCATATATGGAGACTGGCGATTGTGAGAATGGTGACATCCCTTAGCATAAGCGATCCTCGACCAACAGATTCACTGATAATACTTATTCAAATGCTTGGCGTTTTACGAGTGAGGTACTGCCCTTCCATTCATGTCCTCTAGCCAATATGTTCTCGGCCTTGGTATTTTGACCACTTTGTAAGGCCTTCCCACATAGGATCGAGCTTCCCGGTATTAGGCTCCTTTGTAGATAAAGTGACTTTTTTGAAGACTAGATTGCCGAGTAAGAAAGATTTGTGTTTAACTCTTTAATTGTAATACTTGACGATTTGATGTTTGTAGGCTGCTAGGCATATCTCGGCTCGTTCCCTTCTTTCATCAAGGAGATCAAGATTAAGCCTAAGTTCGGCGTCATTGTTTTCCTTGTCAAAATTTGAAGTTCTAAAGTTTGGCATCCCTATCTCCACCAGTATAAAATTTTTTGTCTCATACACCATAAAAAATGGCATCTTGCCCGTAGGGATTTTACTCATTGTATGGTATGCCCAGAGTATGCTAGGCAAGTCTTTTACCCATTCACCTTTGGATTTTTCCAATCTTGTCTTCAAATTCCTCAAGATTGACCTATTGGTGACTTCTACTTGACCATTCTCTTGAGGATGACCAAGTGAGGAGAAATGATGGGAGATGGAGAAGTCCGAGCAGAACTACTTGAATCCGTCATTGTCGAATTGCCTGATGTTGTCCGAGATAATGACCTTGGGAATTCCAAACAAACAAACGATGTTCTTTCATATGAAATTCTTGGTGTTGCTTTCTGTTATCTTGGCGAGAGGCTCTGCCTCTATCTACTTCATGAAGTAATCAATGGTGACGATCAAGAATTTCCTTTGTAATAAAACCCGAGGTAGGGGTCCAAGTATCTCGGTGTGAGGGAGATGACTTACTGGAGCAAATCTCTGGCATTTGTCACATTTCCTCGTATATGTTACTGTATCCTGTTCCATCTAAGGTCTGAAGTAGCTTTGGCAAATTGCCTTCATGAATTTCTCTCAATACATATTCTCCTTCTTCAAGTCGGAGGCATCTTAGGAGAGATCCTGAAAAAGATCTTTTATATAATATTCCATGCAGAATACAAAAATTTGTAGATCTGTATTGGATTTGGTGAGCTTGGAGTTTGTCTAGTAGTAGGGTGCCATTCTAGAGATATGCAACAATGTCGTCCATCCATGTTGGACCTATCTCTGTTAGGTAGATTAGTTTGGCGATATCAATACTCGGGTTTGGTAAGAACTCTAGGGCTATACTCCTGTCTAAGATAAAGTCGAAGGCTGAGGCGAGGTTGTCTAGAGCATCGGCCTTTTTATTCTCTTCTTTAGGAATTTGGCAAATTTTAAAGTCTTTGATCTTCATCGTCATACCCTTCACCTCATCTAAATAGGTCACAATTCTGTGATCCTTGGCGAGATATTCCCCTTGGATTTGATTTACGACAAGTTAAGAATCGCTGAAGGCGTCCAAAGATTCAACTTCCACTTCTGTTGCAACTATTAATCCGGCGAGGAGAGCTTTATATTTGACTTCATTGTTGGTAGCTTTGAATCCAATGCAAATGGCATATTCCATCTTTTTACCTGATGGAGTTTGGAGGACAAATCCTGCACCATAGCCATGCTGGTTTGAAGCCCCATTCATGAACAATTTCCATCTGGCGAGGTCCTCATCTGGGTTCAACTCTTCTGAAACTTTTACATCGGGGGGAATCGCTTCTGGTTCTGTAGCATGTTTGAATTTGGCTATGAAATCGGCCAAGGCTTGGGCTTTGATCATCATTCTTGGTCTATAGTCAATGTGAAATTCACTCAACTCAATGGACCACTTAAGAAGCCTTCCCGAGGTGTCAGGTCGCTGAAAAATCTACTTTAAGGGTTGATCAGTCAATATAGCAATAGGATGATCTTAGAAATAATGACAAAGTTTTCTGGCGGTGATCACAAATGCATAGGTGAGCTTCTCAATTTTTAGGTATCTGGACTCGGCTCCCACGAGGACTTTGCTAACGTAATA
>BRYE01000021.1:10768630-10771130 GCA_030159115.1 Actinidia arguta var. hypoleuca
CCTCCCTCATACCAAGATAGTGTCAATGATGAACCCATGACCATTTGCTCAGTGGGGGTATAGATATACTTGGGTCGCTACCTTAATCTACATTGCAAAGAAAGTTCTTGATCGTTGCCATAGACTATTTCACAAAGTGGATAGAAGTAGAGCTTCTCGCAAAATCACTAAGAGGAACACCAAAAATTTCGTATAGAAGAACATTGTTTGTCGGTTTGAAATTTCCAAGGTTATTGTCTCGGATAACACCAAGTAATTTGACAATGATGGATTCAAGTTATTCTGCTCGGACCTCGCCATCTCCCATCACTTCTCCTTGCCTGGTCATCCTCTAGAAAATGGTCAAGTGAAAGTCACCAATCAAAAAATCCTAAGGAATCTAAAGGTGAGGTTAGAAAAATCAAAGAACAAATGAGTGGAAGATCTACCGAACATACTCTGGGCATACCATACAACGAACAGAATTCCTACGAGTGAGATGCCATTTTCTATGGTATATGGGATAGAATCTATTATAACGGTGGAAATAGGAATGCCAAACTTTAAAACCTCAAATTTTGACAAAGAGAACAATGAAACCGAGCTAAGGCTCAACCTTGATCTCCTTAACAAAAAAATGGAATGAGCTGAGGTACGCCAAACAACCTACAAACACTAGATCGCCAAGTACTACAACAAAAGAGTCAAACACAGAGCTTTTCTACCTGGTGACCTAGTCCTGAGGAATGTCACTTTATCTAAACAAAAACTCAATGCCGGGAAGCTCAATCCTACTTGGGAAGGCCCTTACAAAGTTATCAAAGTTTTTAGGCCGGGAACCTATTTGCTAGAAAACATGAGTGAAAAAGTATTCCCTCATCCATGGAATGCTGAACACTTTAAAAAATCTTACCAATAATCATGTTGGTCGTTGTAAAAAGAAGGTCGCCTATGCTGTGTGATGTAACCAAAATCTATGATGTTGCCAAACTCCATATGGAGTCGCTCAGATCGCCATAGTTTTGATTTTGCCAAAATCTCCATATATGTACGATTTTAATTACCAAACTCCTTCGTATGATTGCCAATTTGTTTAATTTTATTGCTAATATTCACTAGTAAGTTATGTCGTCAATTTTAAAATTTTTGATGCACCAATTGTGTTATCGCCAATATCAAGATTTCCCATTCATTGATCGTCATCTTGATCATCATTTTTGCTATCTCCAATATTCAGTTCTCCAATTTTGTATCTCCAATATTAAAGTATCTCATTTATTAAGATGACTGAATCGCTTGATCGCTAGATGATTGAATCGCTTGATTATTTCGCCAAGGTGAGGTTTAATGTTTGCACAATATAAAACAACCTGAACCCGCCTTAGATCGCCTATAAATCAAGCTCGCCATATTAATTTGATTGCCATGATTAAGTTTAAAATTTGCCTTATTAAGGTAGATGGACTTAATCGGTTGCCAAGTAGTCGAACTTGCCAATTGATTAGAATTTTATCTCTCTGATACAAGCATAAAGTATGCTATCAAGTAGAGACCAACTAAAGATGTGGAAAAAGAACTACTTTTCAATCATTAAAATTTTTGGGAAATACATGTTTCCAGTACAAGGAAAGAAGGAAAAGAGTTTACAAAAATATACAAATACTCAAGGGGAGAAGGGGCTAGCCTTTCTCCTTGCCCTTCTCCTTGTTCTCCCTCTTTTTCCCGGCCTCATCCTCCTCTTCCTCGAGCAGATCGTGATCAATGCCCATGTCGTCCAGGTCGATGCCAAGGTTAGGATGGTGGTGAATTAATTGCCTCTTGTAGAAGTCGAAGCCCTCGCCAAAGTATTTACAAGCCAAGGGCTCCACTGCCTCCTGAAAATCATCTGAGGAATTGAAATCCTCGATGGCCTTTTTTTGGCAAGAGCTTCGTTCTTCCTCAGCTCAGCCACCTCCGCCTTTACCCTCACCACATCCCCATTTTTCTTATTGAGCTCGGCATTGGTCTTTTTCTCTTGCTCGCCAAATTCGGCCAGAAGCCCGTCCAACTCTATGGTCCGGTTCTGAGCCCGGACCATCTGCATCTCAATCGATCCTGCTTAAGCAATCTAGAAAGAGGCATCATTCCCAATGTCCCTACTTCAAACAGCTAGAGAAGACTCAAGCGCAACTGCCTACTACAAATAAATTTTTGTGAGCACCTTGAATCAATAAAAGTACAAAAGCAAAAGCCGAGGATGAAAATGAATAGATACCTGGCTGATGATGTGGAAGAACTTAGTGACTACCTGATCCAAGGAGAGTTTGTCTACCTTCTCCTTATTAGTAGGAAGAATCACCCCCTGCCAATATTTTTTTTGCCACTGAGGGATGCCACTAAAGCGTCACCGGGCTTGGTCGAGGTGCCCTGTCGGGCCCTGAAAACCATGCCACGGGAGCGAGGTCAACAAGTCAAAGAATACGGAGAAAGGTCCCATGTGGACCAATCAAAAGTGCAGAATTAAAGGGATTATCCTACGTGG
>BRYE01000021.1:10818630-10833630 GCA_030159115.1 Actinidia arguta var. hypoleuca
GAGAATAAAGGAGACAAACCTGTAGCGACAAAGGATGAGGAATGGAACAAGATGAATAGGAAGACGATTGGGCTGATCAGATAGTGCATTGGACACGAGGTATTCTATCATGTAGTATACGAGACAAGTGCTTATGAGTTATGGATCAAGTTGGAGGAGATGTACCAGGAGAAGATATCTTGAAACAAACCCTTATTGATGAGGAGGCTTGTGAATTTGAAGCTTTAGAGAGGGACTACAATGGCGGAACATACGAGCGAGTTCTAGAATTTGGTCAATCAGTTGGCCAATGTTGACCTACAGTTTGACGATGAGATGCAGGCCCTATTGCTTTTGAGTTACTTGCTAGAGAATTGGGAGACATTGGTGGTTTCTCTCAGCAATTCAGCGCCGAATGGGCAATTGACTACGAGTATGGTCACGGATGTCCTATTCAATGAAGAGACTCGGAGGAGAGAGATGGGTACGACAAATAATGATGATTTGCGAGCCCTAGTTTCAGAGGAAAGCAGAGAAAGAGGTTGAGGTCAAGAAAGAAGTCATCACAAGGGTACTGGGAGAGGACTACAGAGGTCATTGTCAAGAGATCACACTTTTAGGTGCTTTCATTGCAACTAGGAGGGGCATTTCAAGAGGAATTGCCCAAAGTATAAAGCACATGATCAGTCTTCAGAGACAGTAGCAGCAACAACAATGATGGCTGGGGATGAGAGTGATGTTCTCCTAGGAGCATCGACAGATGAAAAGTCAGAATGGGCAATAGATTCAGGTAGTGCTTACCTATTGTGCAGAGACAGAGAGGTGTTCTTTACATATGCAACATGCGAGAGACGTGTATGGATGGTGAACAGAGTCGTTGGCAAAGGATCAGTCTGGTTCAGCATGGCAGACGAGAGGTCTATGATGTTGACCGAGGTAAGACATGTTCCTAGTCTACGGAAAAATTTAATTTTTATTGGGATGCTAGATTCAAAGGGATGCAACTTTGAAGCTAGTGGAAGAACTCTGAGAGTTTTTAAGAGAAACAAGGCGATGCTATGGGGAAAGAAGTCTGAAAGGCTATACCGACTGGAAGGGAGTGTCCAAATAGGGAGAGCTACTGTTTGACATGGGTCTAGTGGTATTAGCAAGAATAATGGACAAGAGAAACAACCATTGCACAGAGACCACGAAGCAAGCGCAGGGGTACTTGGAGAATCGTAGTGGTACCTGGAAGATCCAAAGTGGTACAAGAGCGTAGGGAGATGATTTGAGATGTGTACAGAAGTCTGTCCAAACACGAGTGGTGCAACCAGTGCAAAATGTCCAAAAAGAAGCTTAGAAGAAGGAGACAAAGTCAATTTTGAGAAGTTGTACAGCGACAGGCGTAACGCCGCCGAAACGAGTCTCTTTCACTCTCACTTTGATTAGTGACGGTGATCTCTCTAGTTGTGTGTACAAGGGAGGAGAGATGGAGTCACGACAACTCGCAACGTGACGTACTTTGCGGTGCACCCCTGTGGGGAGGGTGTGAGGCACCCCGATGGGGGTGGGGTGGAAGGCACCTAGATGAGAATGTGCAGGCACTTCGGTGTGGAGGTGCACACACTTCGGTGGGAAGTGGAATAGCCCGTTAATGAGGGCAAGATATCTCGGATGCTGTCTTGCAAATTTTATGGGAAAACTGGACTAAAAGCTATCAGGATGGACAACTTAAAGACATCGGATTATCCTCCAGTGGGCTGGAGGGGAGATTGTTGAGTCTAGCCCACCTGAATGAGTTCAAGCCCGTCTAGATAAGCCCAAGCCCGATTGGCTCACGTAGAGTGCCCATGTGAGAGTGAAACTCTCGAGTTATCTAAAATTCTTAAGAGGGATTATCTTTTATATTTTCATAAGCAGAATAGGAATACAATTAGGTATCCAATTAGGAGTCTACCACCTCCTGCCCTTGGTCTATAAAAGGGAGGGCAGGATGTTGAGATTTTGTGTGCAATGTGCTACGGACAGAGAGCGGTATGTTGTGAGTTGAGAGGTAATACAGAGAGAGAGTATGAGTTGAAAGGTTAGAGGTGAGTCTCTTCCTTTTGTAATCCATTCATTCGATATAGTGAATTATTATTTTTTCTCTGTGGACATAGACATCGTTGGCCGAACCACGTAAATCTCTATTGTCTTTTGTATGTGTGTGATCGGTTATTCGTTTTGAGCATAACACGCAATGTAAAAAAACGCAAGATATGAGGTCCCACAGGGCCTTCTCTACGGACTTACAATTGATTTACTTTCATAATTTGAGTTGTACAATTGTAGAGTCCGTTGAGCACTTGATCAATGTAAAAAATTCAAGTCGATTAGACATCTATAGTCAGATAATTGAATGTGTCATATAATTTATTTTAAAAATTATACTTTCCATTTATTTTTTTAAACAAATGTGTTGGATCATGTGACAAGTGTTATCCGATTAGTTTGATTTTTTGCATGAATAATGTATTAAGGAGACTCACAAAATTAACAATCTGAATCATGAAAATAAACCTAGGGGTGGTCCCCACTTTAAAGACACTGCAGGACCCCGAACTCTAAAAACATTCCTATTAGTAATTCTTACTTAAAAAAAATACTCTAGTATGAATGTGGAAAATAATCATCCGAGACTACAATTAGTTTCAACAGTGCTATATTTGTGACAAATAAGTGTGAAACAAACCTTGGGCCACATGGGAAAGAGTTATTTTTCCTATAAAAGGCAAGTCATGTGTATTGTGTGTGGTGGCCTCGACCAAAAAGTAAAAAGCACTGGTCGTGGCTAGATTTGTGGCGGAACCGTACCATGTGAGAATCACTCACCGAATAACCCAAAAACTTTTAGAGATGGAAAATTAAAGGAAAAAAAAAATACGAAGTCAAGCCATTCACTCGTACGCCATGTCACTGTGGCATTTATTATTTGAATTTTATCTGATTTTTATTAAGATTCTATTTGACCATCTAGTTCTAATGTTCCTAATTGGTAACATGTTTAGACAAGATTATGAGAAAATAAAATTAAGATAGTCATATTTGATTTATTTTTTGATAACTCGGTAACTTGTCTAAGGATTGACTAATCTAAGTAACAAATTTCACCGTTCATTAGCGGAATCTAATTAAGGTCGGGACAACACTTCATATGAACTGACACAACTTAAAAATTAATATTGATGTGAAAAAAATACAGCCACCTTCAAATCTTAAAAGTGGCCCACGTCGCCCAAGGGTTCACAGAGCCCATCTTCTTTGTCGCCTTAAATCATTAAATAACTGAGTTCCACTTCGCCTACACAAACGGTACCTCCAGATCGCCATCGGGCGAGGTAGTCTATCTCGCCCGAGTCAGAGACCATCTCCATGAAGACTGGATTCTCCAAAATGACTCACCTCCAATTAGGACTCATCTCCTATTAGAAGTCTTGTCATCATGGGACTCCTTCTCCATCTATCCTCAACCCGATCAGAGTCCACCTCCTTGAGAATTTCACCTCTACAAGAGAACTATCTCTAATAGACTCCAGCTCGATCACGACGCCTATAAATCCGGATTGCTCACCAATTGGCATCCCCCTACGTTATCTCCGAATTTATTGGGATATCCTCCCATGCTTATCCTTCCAAGGAACTCTTCGTGATCCACTTACACGGCTCATTACTCCGTCTATATAAAGGTCACTCCCCCATTACAAATAGGTACGATCAACACAAGCACCACAAGCACCTTTATAATTGTGCTCGCCATACTACCTTTAATTATCTCCTGATCGCCTTGGTCTGATAAATACGCCGGAGGAATTTTGAGTGGCCTCACCCCGGCCGATCACGTTTGTTCATTGCTATGCAGGTCGCCCTAGCTTTAGTCGAGGTCCAGTGTCGAGGCAGAGGAACAATTCTGACTGTTGGTTGCTCTCCCAAATTTTTACCACCTCGTCGTATGTGGGAACAATAGTTCTCATTATCCTATGCACCTGCGTAGCCAATTATTATCCAAATCATGCACTAGCAGCCCTTAAAAAATCAGAGCTCGTCCAATGGCTAATACCAGCCAAGCTCCAGATCTAAAGGGCCTTCACCGTGAGATACACGGTATGGCTGAACAGATGAGAATCATGAACAAAAATAACGCCCTCTTAATTCAGCACCTCACCGCAAATAACCCGCCACCTCCTCCGCCGCCGCCGCCGCTGCCGCCACCACCTCGTCGCTCTCATCTCTCGGGTAACAATGAATCTCAAAGCCACCATAGTATAGGACGAGATAGGCGTGTCATTGTTCTCCTAGTCCCCGCCCTCGATGAGAAAGGAGCTCCTCTTCATTAGAATCGCGATCATCAAGCAAAACTCCAGGGCTAGACGGCGAGGAAGACAAAAGAGGGAGGTCTCCTCGGGCTGATCAACTATTTAGGCACCGAGACAATTCTACGTCTCAAAAATTAGGGATCTGGATGCCCGCCTTGATGCCATCAACACGGGGAACAGCGCTCCAATAACTGTAGACGCTTTGATTAGACAAATTGAGCCACATTTCACCCAAAGAATAATGAGAGCTAAAGTGTCGTCCTGATTTAAACTACCTACTCAACTCGGAGTCTACGAGGGAAAAATGGACACTATGGATCACCTGGATTCATACAAAAATTTGATGTCTCTCCAAGGGTACTCAGACGAAATCATGTGCAAGGCTTTTTCTGCTACACTTAAGGGGTCGGTAAGGTCTTGGTTCTGAAAATTATCTCCTGGAACTATTGACTCTTTTGGAGACCTGAGTAGGCTCTTTGTCGCCAATTTCATGAGCTGCATAATCAGGCAGAAAAACGCGTCCCATCTCTTCACCATCCACCAGAAGGAAAAAAAAACTTGAAGGAGTGAAATGGTTTAATCAGGCCATATTGGAAGTGAAAGATACCAGTGACAAGGTAGTCGTCATGGCGATGATGGAAGGACTTCGCCCTGGTCCACTATTCGACTCCCTGTCCAAAAACATCCCAGAAACATTGTCCGTCCTCCAAAGTAAAGCTGATAAGTACATCGCCGTGGAAGAATTGGCTGAGGCCAAGTGGAGGCAAAGAGGAAAAGATGATCATAAAAGAAAAGAGCTTGATACAAGGCGATCTGATTACAGGGACTGCGAATCAAGGAACAAGAAGGCCGTCCGAGATTCGAGACGAACCAGCAAAAGGCGACCCCGTACTCCACCTCGCCGCATACCCCCCTCTCAACGCTCCAATTGACCAAGTTCTTACAAAAATTAAGCACGAAGAATTTGTCAAGTGGCCTTCAAAAATCAAAACTGATCCTCGAAAGAGAAATAAGAACAATTATTACGAGTTCCACCGAGACCACGGCCATAACACAAAAGATTGTTTTCATCTGAAAGAACAGATAGCCGACCCGATCAAACGAGGATATCTAAGGAAGTATGTCAATGATCGCCCACCACCCAATTCACCAGAAAGGAGATATGGCGACAACCGACCAACTGCTGGAGATATACAAGTGATCCATGGCGGATTTGGATCCGGGGGAAGTTTGAGTTCGTCCAGGAAAAGGCATGCCAGAAGTGCCAGTAAGGTGGCTGAAGAAATATATAATCTCTCCTCGCCAATGATTGATATTCACTCGCCAATCATCTTCAACAATGATGATTTGAAAGGTCTACACTTACCTCATGACGATGCCTTGATTGTTTCAGCCATCATTGCAAACTTCAATGTTCAAAGAATCTTGATTGATAATGGTAGTTCGGTTGATATCCTATTCATATTGGCATTCGAAAAAATAAGATAGGACTCGATAAACTGCACCCCTTCCTTACACCCTTGGTAGGCTTTGGAGGAAATGTGACTCATCCGCTCGGAGGGGTTAAATTGTCAGTAACCTTGGGAACAGAACCTCACCAAACTACTATTTGGCAGGACTTCATTGTGGTAGATTGTCCATCACCTTATAACGCGATTTTAGGTCGCCCAACTTTAGGTGGGATTAAGGCGATCACCTCAAACTGCCACCTAAAAATGAAGTTTCCCACTTCAATGGGGGTAGGCAAGGCAAGAGGTGACCAGAGGATGGCCAAGCAATGTTTTATTTTGGCTATGAAGATTGAAACCTCCCCAGCCCCGAATGCCCAATAGCAATTACCGATCGATGATGGCGAGATAGAACCTCTAAGGGACGAGGTGGAATAAGTTGTCTTGTTGGATCTCCGAGAAATCGAAAAAACCAAAACCATTGAAGAAACTACTCCAATCTCCATACACCTAAGATATCTTGATCGCCACGTTATGATCGGAACTACACTTACCAACGAATTACGTTGCGCTCTAGTGGAATTCTTGAAAACAAATTTTGACATCTTTGCCTGATCGCAAGGTGACACCCTAGGTATTGACCCCCAAGTCGCCATGCATAAATTATATGCCAATCCCGGACATTCTCCAATTTCACCAGAAAAGAAGGAAATTCGCCCCTAAGCGATTAAGAGTTATTGAAGAAGAAGTGACCAAGCTCATCAAAGCCAATGTTATCAAAGAAGCCTATTACCCAGAATGGCTAGCCAATGTTGTCATCGCCCTTAAAAAGGGGGGGAAATGGAGAGTATGCGTTGATTTCACTGATCTCAATAAGGCGTGCCCAAAAGATAGTTTTTCTTTGCCAAAAATTTATTTAATAGTTGACGCCACGTCCAAACATGAGCTTCTTAGCTTCATGGATGCCTTCTCAGGATATCACCAGATCAAGATGTTTTCTCCTGACGTAGAGAAGACTTCATTTATCACAAAACGAGGATTATACTGCTACAAGGTCATGCCGTTTGGATTGAAAAATGCTGGGACAACATACCAAAGATTAGTAAACAAGATGTTCAAGGAACTGATTGGAAAGATCATGAAAGTATACATAGATGACATGCTTGTTAAGAGTGTCAAAGCGGCCGATCACATCGCCCACCTTGAAAAAGCTTTCGACATTCTACGAAAACACCGGATGATGTTGAATCCTTCCAAATGCATTTTTGGTGTATCATCAGAAAAGTTCCTAGGATTTTTGGTAACCAAACGAGGAATTGAGGCAAATCCAGACCAAATTCAGGCTTTACTTAAAATGAGCTCGCCCAGAAATATACATGAAGTTCAGTAGTTAACTGGGCAAATTGCAGCCCTTAACCGATTTGTTTTTAAATCGACTAACAGATGTTTGCCATTCTTCAAGATCCTAAGAAAGAATCAAAATTTTCAATGGACAAAAGAATCAGAAGAAGCGTTCCAATAGCTCAAAAAGTATCTGGAATCGCCTCATTTGCTTGTGGTAACGACCACAGGCAAAAAACTATTTGTGTACCTATCCATCTCGCCAAACGCGGTAAGTGTTGTGCTTATCTAAGAAGAAAACCGAGTTCGAAAACCAATGTTTTATGTTAGTAAGGTCTTAATAGGCATTGAGAATAGATATGTAAAGATTGAAAATCTCGCATATGCCCTTTTGATTGCCGCCAAAAAGTTTTGCCATTACTTTCAAGCCCATCTCATCACCATGCTGATCAATCAGCCTTTAAAGCAAATTCTCTAACGATCAGACACCGCGGGAAGGCTTCTAAAATGGTCCATCGAGCTCAGTGAATTTCATATTGATTACAAACCTAGAACGGCGATAAAGGCCCAAGCCTTAGCTGATTTTGTGGCTGAATCCACTCATGAAGCCGATCCAGAAGTTCTCCCGGAGAAAGAAATTCTAACATTACGGAGCTCGGACGAGGATCTTGGGAGATGGCTGTTATTTGTAGACGAATCTTCAAATCAACATGGGTGTGGTGCAGGACTTGTCCTCCAAACCCCGTCAGGACAGCAGATGGAGTATGTTATACGGATTGGGTTTGAAGCCACCAATAACGAAGCCGAATACGAAGCACTCCTCACCGGATTAAGGGTCACCACAAGATTAAGAATAGATTCCATGGACACTTATAGTGATTCACAACTAGTGACAAACCAAGTCCAAGGAGACTATCTTGCCAGGGACACACGAATGGCGGCTTATTTAGATGAAGTCAAAAGCATGACTCAAAAGATCAAAAGTTTTACCATTCGCTAAATCCTCAGAGAGAAGAACAAAAAAGCTGACGCCCTGGCCAATCTCGCCTCCACTTTTGATTTCATATCAGACAGAAATATACCTCTAAAATTCCTGTCCAATCCAAGTATCGAGATCACCAAACCTGTCTATCCAACAGAAGCAAACCTAATATGGATGGATGAAATCGTCGCCTATCTCTAGTACGGTACACTACCAATGGATAAACTCCAAGCTCGTCGGATCCGATACAGGTCTACGAGGTTCTGCCTTTTACATGAAATTTTATATAAACGATCTTTTTCAGGTCCTCTCTTAAGATGTCTCCGACCTGATAAAGTCAATTATGTGATGAGAGAGATTCATGAGGGCATCTACAAAATTCATTCAGGGGCAAGGTCGCTGGTACGAAAACCAATTCGGCAAGGCTATTTCTAGCCTTAAATGGAACGTGATGCAACAACGTACACCAGGGAATATGACAAGTGCCAGAGATTTGCACTAGTAAGCCACCTTCTCCATACTGAGATGGTGCTAATGACCAGTCCATGGCCATTTGCCCAATGGAAAATCGACATACTGGGACCTTTCCTTAAGCTCCATTACAGAAAAAGTTTTTGATCATCGCCATTGATTACTTCACCAAGTGGGTAGAAGTAGAGCCACTCACCAAAATTACCGAGAAAAATATAAAGAATTTTGTGTGGAAAGGTATCGTCTGCCGATTTGGAATTTCCAAGGTTCTTATCTCAGACAAACTCAGGCAATTTGACAATGATGGATTTAGACAATTTTATTCTAATCTCGCCATATCATATCATTTCTCCTCGCCTGCCCACCCCCAAGCCAATGGTCAAGTCAAAGTTATTAACAGAACCATCCTAAGGAATCTAAAGACAAGACTGGAAAAATCCAAAAGCGAATGGGTAGAAGACTTGTCAAGCATACTTTGGGTATATCATACGACGAGCAGGATTCCTACTGGCGAGACACCTTACTCCATGGTCTATGGAACAGAATTGGTGATACCTGTCGAGATCGGAATGCCAAGTTTTAGGACCTCAAATTTTAACAAAGATAATAACGAAATCGAGCTGAGACTCAACCTCAACCTCCTTGATGAAAAACGGGAGCAAGCAAGCATACGCCAAGCAGCTTATAAACACCAAGTCGCCAAATATTATAATCAAAGAGTCAAATATAAGTTATTCCTACCTGGCGATCTAGTCCTAAGAAAGGTTACCTTATCTATTAAAGAGTTAAACGTATGAAAGCTAGGCCCATCATGGGAAGGCCCCTATAAGGTTGTCAAGGTGTCTAGACCAGGGACTTATTGGCTTGAAGACATGAATGGAAAAACACTCCCCCATCCTTGAAACGCCAAGCATCTTAAAAAGTTACCAGTGACATATCCGATCTCCATGACAATTAGTTGGCCTGGGCAATACAGTTGTAATCATTGTCAGTTTATTCCAATAAAATTTCTCCAGATTATTTTAATCGTCATTGTTTGCCGATATATCACCATTTGCAAGAGTGATGTCACCATCATCAAGATCGTCAGTTCGTCTTAAGACGGAGGCATCTTGATCACCATATTGAAGATTAAAAATCAAGATCACCAGTTCGTCTTAAGACGGCGGAGGCATCTTGATCGCCATGCAAATACAAATTCCAATTCGTCTTAGGACGGCGGAGGCATCTTGATCGCCATATTGAGAAGTGAAAATCAAGATCGCCGGTTCGTTTTAAGACGGAGGCATCTTAATCTCCATATTGAAGATTGAAAATTAAGATCGCTAGTTCGTCTTAAGACGGCGGAGGCATCTTGATCGCCATGCAATTCATTCCAGATTGCCAGTTCGTCTTAAGACGGAGGCATCTTGGTCGCCATGTTGAAAATTGGAAACCAAGACCGCCAATTCATTTTAAGATGACGGAGGCATCTTGATCGTCATACTGAAGATTGTAAATCAGGATCGTCAGTTTATCTTACGATGACGGAGGCATCTTGATCGCCATCTTGGAAGTTGCCAAGATCTTGATCGCCAGTTCGTTATAAAACGACGGAAGCATCTTGATCGCCATCTCAAAAATGGTAAATCAAGGTCGTCAGTTCGTTATAAGACAACGGGAGGCATCTTGATCGCCATCTTGGAAGTCACCAAGATCTTGATCGCCATAATAAAAATCTCAAATAAGGATCGACAATTCGCCATGCAAATCAAGATCAAATTGGGTTTAAAATGAAGGCATTTTGATCGCCTTTGATTTTATAATTTTAAATTTCAAAGCCAATTTATATCGCCATATTACTAAAATTTGTCATCACCATTATAGAAATCGCCATTGTAATTAAGAGTGCCAAGCAATTAACCAATACAAACCGAACAAAATTTGCACAAGTAAAATGATCATTCATTTAACTATAATTACACATCGCAAAAAAAAAATATGAGGGAGGAGGATTTGCATCGCCTTTCTCAACAGTTTCCTTGTCCGTCCCCTCCTCATCCTCGTCCTCCTCGGCAAGCAGGTCATAACCGAGGCCCATGTCCTCAAGGTTGATGCAAGGTCGGGATGATGGCAACAAAGCTGCCGCTTGCAAAAGTCAAATCTTTCGCCGAAATACTTTGAAACAGCATCTTCAACTACCCCTAAGAAATCCGACGAAGATTTGAACTCATCTACAGCTAATTTTCTAGCTCGGGTTATGGATTCTCTCAGCTCCACCACCCAAATCTCAGACTTCTCCACCTTATCGGCAAAGGTGTCTCTTTCATCTTTTATTTTAGCCAACTCGTCGCTGGCCTGTTGCTCCTGAGCTCAAGCCTCAGCCAATTGCTGCTCCAGATCGCCGGACAACTTCTGGAGGCGGGAGACTTCACTTGTTGAAGGGATACCACTTCCACAGTTTCCCTGCTCTTGATCGCCAGAGAGGACCTGAGCACAAGCGCCTGCTACAAATAAATCTTTTTAGATCAACCTGAGCACATGTTAAGATAAGAATAAAATGAGAACTGTCGAGGTAGTGTCAATGTAATACCTGGCCAAGTGCATGAAAAAATTTGATGACAATCTGGTCCAAGGACAACTGCCCCACCTTTTCTTGATCCGAATGAGGGATCACTCCTCGGAGGATTTTCTCGGCTATAGAAGGGCTCCCCAAAATGGAAACCCTACGACCAAGGACAGTCCCCAATGATGGCGAGCTCCCCTCCCCGGGCCTCGAAGAGGTGGTGGCTCTTGGATGATCAGCAGGACCAGACGTTTTCCTTTTGGGTTCAGGATCAATGGCGGGCTCTTTCCCTTTGGGGCTATCCCCAGGTTTGGCCTTTTTACTTGGCGAGATGGATGGTTCATCCATTGGACGTTTTTCGTTAATTACCACTCCCTTAACGGGAATGGATTTTTTGGCCGAGCTTTCACCCTTGGCCTTCTCCACCTTCTCGCCAAGTTTTTTCAAGCTTATCCTCCTCGACATAGCTGCAAAATAAGGCACGAATATTAGATGTGAAAATATGAATGATAAGATTAGACAAAAATTTATACCATCCGATTTAAGCTCAGGAGGTAGCCCTGAATCTGACCAAGATTCTAATGTCGGGTCCGAGTTCGATCCCGAGACGGTCGGGGAAAATTCTAAAAAGGGATCTCGAACTTTTCTCCCTGACCATCTTAGCAAAGTTAGGTCGGGGATATGAGGTAGAATCCTCTTTAGTTCCTTCCTCAGAGTCCCTAAGTATTTTATTGATTCATCTCGGAAATGGCTGTCTTGTTGGATGTGTTCACCACGGGAAGGGCGGGACTCACCCGCTTCACCCGACGACATCGATGGCGCATGTCCATGTGGCTTCTCTCCCTTAGTCCCAGATGCCATAGGTTCGAGAAAGCCAAAAACCTGACAAAATGATTTCGAAGTGAGGAGCACAGGGACTGAAAAAAGCTCACGTTCCTCCACCGATTTCAAAATCTCGTTGAAAAGTTCCTACTCATACCCGAGCAACTTAAGCGGATCGTTGCAATATTTATCTGAAAAATACAATAGAATATTAGTTCGGTTAATATTTTATAAATAAACTAAAAATTTCTAATGGAAATAAGACCGACCTCGGACATTCCATGATCTCGGGACCTTTGGCACGCCTTCCCGAGGTGAATCTTCAGGAAGCTCCTAACTATCCCTAGAGATGAAAGAATTTGTTTTCCTACCCCTTCACGTTGTTGGGGTATCCTCCGAGTAGGGTTTTCTTGTACCTCGCCTTGAAGTATAGCCACCCTTGATCCTATTTAAGGTTACTATTAAGGGAAAATATATGCCTAAACTCGGAAAAGGGTCATAGAGTATTTATACACTCGCCACAACGCCATTACACAAACAATGCTTCTCCATGCGTTGGGGACGAGTTGAGCCTGACATATGTTATAATACATTAAAATTAATCTAATAGTAGGGTGGATAGGAAAGTGGAGGCCGGCCTGAAAAGATGCCTCATAAAAGGCCACCTCGCTAGGGTGAGCTGAAAGAATTGTTTCGTTCTCCTCAGGAAGTCTGATCTGTACGCTTAAAGGAAAAGAGTATGTCTCCCTAAGTAATTCTAGCTCCTCAGGGGTCATAATGTTGTTTTCTTTTTTTACTGAGGGGTGTGCAGCGACTATGGGGGTGATCTCGGGAGCTGATGGTTCGTCCATAGGTGATCTGGAAGATTGTTTTACCTCGTCAGTTATGTATGACGATCCTTCTCCTAGATAGTCGTGTATCCAAGAAGGCAAGGAATCCAAGTCTGATGGGCTAACTTTAGGTCTATAAGACATAAAACTAAAAGAATGAAAATGAAGACTTAGTCAAGGAACTTACTGTGCTAAAAGACAGGAGGGCGACCACAAATGAGGGCGAGGAGAAAATCAAAGAGAGAGCAGCGGTTTGGTAGCAGAAGTAGAAAGGTGCAAATGAATGAGTGGGTCCCCCTATATATAGGAAATACCAAGGGCTGAGATCCATCCGCTTCAACATCCCAGATTATGCGACCTTTCGAATTTCGAGCTCATAACCGCCTTTCCCGCCAAAAGCTTTCCTTATCAAGCCGCCTATCCCGCCAAAAGTAATCATTAATGCCCCGACGTTTTGTCCAATCGTGATTAATGCTTCCCCCCACATGTCCGATAGTGGAGGGGCATAATTAATATGTGCCTATGTGGTATAATATTTGTCTCTTAATGGTTACTCAAAGATCCCGAATATCTCGACACTTCGAGTAGGGGGCTACTAATGTGGGAAAAATACGGCCACCTTCAAATCTTAAAAGTGGCCCACGTTTCCCAAGGGTTCACAGAGCCCATCTTCCAGGTCACCTTAAATCATTAAATAACTGAGCTCCACTTCGCCTACACAAACAGTACCTCAAGATCGCCATCGGGCGAGGTAGTCTATCTCGCCCGAGTCAGAGACCATCTCCATGAAGACTGGATTCTCCAAAATGACTCATCTCTAATTAGGACTCATCTCCTATTAGAAGTCTTGTCATCATGGGACTCCTTCTCCATCTTTTCTCAACCTGATCAGAGTCCACCTCCGTGACAATTCCACCTCTACAAGAGAACTATCTCCAATAGATTCCAGCTCGATCACGACGCCTATAAATCCGGACTACTCACCAATTGGCATCCTCCTACGTTATCTCCGAATTTATTGGGATATCCTCCCATGCTTATTCTTCTGAGGAACTCGTCGTGATCCACTTACACCACTCATTACTCCGTCTATATAAAAGCCACTCCCCCATTATAAAAAGGTACGCTCAACACAGGCACCACAGGCACCTTTATAATTGTGCTCGCCATACTGCCTTTAATTATCTCCTGATCGCCTTGGTCTGATACACACGCCGGAAGGGTTTTGAGCGGCCTCACCCCGGCCAATCACTTTTGTTCATTGTTGCGCAGGTCGCCCCAGCTTTAGCCGAGGTCCAGTGCCGAGGCCGAGGAACAATTCTGACTGTTGATTGCTCTCCCAAATTTTTACCACAACAAATATCACCTATGAGATTTTTAAACATAAAACTTTGAAAATGAACAAACCTTTCCCAGGCTTAATCCACCTCTAAGCCAACACTCGAGGTTAATCATGTTTTATCTTATATCATTTAGTGATATAAGATACTAATAAAAAATAATAATTAATATATTTTAATCCTCTTATTAATTATTATTTCATTTAATATAGATGCGGGGGACACAACAATGTCTTGTGAGAGGTAGTAAGACTCATTCGATAGGATTCGTCCAAACAATTATTTATAAAAATAAAATCAAGTTAATTTAATATTGATAACTACGTGATCGGATTACATTTATCCAATCTATTCACACAATCTTTATCCTCAATCTATCCTCCATTTTTGTTAAAAGCAAATATAAAAAATAAATTCACTGTTTTGACCTTCATCCCAAATACATTGAGAGGGAGAGGGACCAGACGCGGCTTTGGAACTGCGAGACAACAAGCAACAGCTGTTATGTTTTACAAAGGCAATATATGCTTCTGTTACAACATTATTGCGTGTTGTGTTGTTGATTGTCCTGGTCTCTTTTTTCATTTTCACTTAATTAGTTTTTAATATTTCCTTATTATATACACTAATACACACCTCCCAACTCAAAGAGCTCCACCATCTCTCTCTCTTCCCTTCAAATCCTGAAAGCTGCCTATCAGAATTCTATGTTTCTCTCTCTCTCCCTAAAATGCATTATGGTATCCTATAATACATTTAGGTCTAGTTTGGACTAACTAAAATATCATTAATTTGGTCTCTTTTTTTTGTGAGTTTTTTTTTTATCGTTTGATCGAAACTTTATATTCTTCTTGTTCTTTTTGATGAGAGAGATGTGAAAATGTAAAAAAAAAAATCTGATTTGAAAA
>BRYE01000021.1:10853630-10863630 GCA_030159115.1 Actinidia arguta var. hypoleuca
TTGAAAATGCTGTTGTTTTAGTTGACAGTGGTGCAGATATGAACTGTATTCAAGAAGGATTAGTTTCAACTCAATATTTTGAAAAAACAACACAAAATCTTTTTAATGCTAGTAGAAGAAGAATGAATATTAAATATAAGTTAAATAAAGTTCAGATATGCAATCAAGGTATATGTTTACCTACTTCTTTTCTTTTATTAAAAGATCTTTTAAATCAAGAAATTATATTAGGCACTCCATTTTTATCTATAATTATGCCTATTGATAAAGTTGATTCTAGTGGTATATATACTACAATTCAGAATCAATCTATTTCCTTTAAATTTATAACTCCATCTAGGTATAAACTTATTAATGAGCTTAATAATGGTATTATTTTAAAAGAAAAATAATTAAATTATTTACAAAAAGAAATTTATACAATTTCTATTTAACAACAATTACAGAATAATTCTGTAAAGGAAAAAATAAAAAATATTTTACAAAAATTTCATAATGAAGTATGTAATAATATTCCAAATGCTTTTTGGGATAGGAAAAAATATATTATTGATCTTCCTTATGAAGCAGAATTTGATGAAAGATTTATTCCAACCAAAGCAAGACCTGCACAGATGAAAAAATATTATTTAGATCTTTGTCAAAAAGAAATTCAATTATTATTGGATAAGAAATTAATTAGAAAAAGTGTATCTCCTTGGAGTTGTACTACTTTCTATGTTAATAAAAAAACAGAGCAGGAACGAAGTGTTCCTAGATTAGTAATAAATTATAAACCACTAAATAGTGTTTTAAAATGGATTATGTATCATATTCCTAATAAAAAAGATTTGCTGGATAGATTAAATTCTGCAATTATTTTTTTTAAATTTGATCTAAAATCTGGATATTGGCAGATTCAAATCAATGAAAAGGTTAGGTATAAAATTGCTTTTGTGGTTCTATTTGGGCATTATGAATGAAATATTATGCATTTTGGTCTGAAGAATGCCCTTTTCAAATTCCAAAACATTATGAATGAAATATTTAATCCATATTCGGATTTCTCAATTGTTTATATTGATGATGTTTTGGTCTTTTCTAATAGTATTGATCAACATTTTAAACATTTAAGAATTATTAAAGATGTTATTGAAAGAAATGGATTAGTTTTATCAGCTCCAAAATTAAAATTATTTCAAACAACTGTAAGGTTTTGGGGTCACAATATTAATCAAGAAAAAATTGTTCATATTTATAGAAGTATTGAATTTGCAGTATTGAATTTGCATCTAAATTTCCTGATGAAATTAGAGATAAAACTTAATTGCAAAGATTTTTGAGAAGTTTAAATTATATTGCAGATTATTATCCTAATCTGTCTCAGGATGCAGCTATCTTATATGCTAGATTAAAGAAAGAGCCATCTCCATGGACAGAGGAGCATGATAAAGATGTACGAAAAATTAAATTAAAAGTTAAACAATTTTCTTACTTATCTTTAGCCAAAACCAATTGGAAGAAAGTCGTGGAGACTGATGCTACTAATATTGATTATGGAGGAATTTTAAAAGCAAATTAATCTTGAAAATAATAAAGAAGAACTTATACGTTTTACTTCAGGAATGTGAAAATCCGCACAAATTAACTATTCTACTATTAAAAAATAAATGTTATCTGTTGTTAAATGCATTTCAAAATTTTAAGATGATTTGTTAAATCAAACTTTTATATTAAGAGTTGATTGTTCAGCTGTTAAATAAGTTTTGAAAAAAGATGTTAAAAATCTTGCCTCTTAACAAATATTTGTTAGATGGCAAGCTGAACTATCCTCTTTTGATTTTGATATTAAGTATGTTAAAGGTGATACTAACTTTCTCCTTGATTTTCTTACCAGAGAATTTCTGCAAGGTCAATATGATTGACGCAAAGAAGCAGAAAGAAATAAATATTTTATTATCAAAAATCGATATTCTTCAAGAAAGAAATAATTTTCTTTATCATCAACTATATGATAGTGAAAATATATACTTTAAAAGTACGAATGAAATTGATTCAAATTATGAAAAAATAAGAGCTTTAAAAGCTAAAGTTTCTAAGTTATATATAACTTATTCAAAATAATTTTCCATGATTAGCAATAAAAATATTAGAATTGCTAATAAACATATTAAAAATATGAAAAGTATGGAAAAAGCCATTAAATGGGAAGAGAGGAGTATTCAAAAAGGCAATAGTAGACCTTCTACTCATCATATTGAGAAATTATATTTCCAATTATAGAAAGATTGATCTTTAAGAAAAATAAGAAAGTTACTTATAACTCAGGAGAGTAACCCATACATATCCTCTATTCATGAGGAAAATTAGCTTAAAGCTATCTTTTTACTGTCTTATGATAAGTGAAAAAGGCAGATTAAAAGTAAACAAAATTTTAAGAGAGATTAAATCTCTAGAAATTAAATTTCTAATGTTTAGTAACATTGATATTTCTGATGATTGCTTTACCGATGATCCATTTATTAATGAATTCAAAAATATGTGTTCTATGCGATCACAAATTCAAAATCTTAAACATCAACTTACAAGATTATATGTCATTAATTCTTAAAGAATGTTGCCACTTATTTGCTAAATTCTTTATTCTACATTTTCTACAGAAAATGGCTTCCTCTAATAGAGGACGAGGATTAAACCCTTATAGGGGTGGCAGTCGTGGTGGAAGAGGCAGATGAAGATTATATCTTCCAGAAACTAACAGTTATACTGATAGTGAAGGCTTCACTATTGTGGGAAAAAAAGGAGGTCATATTGGATCATCCTCTCAAAGTGGTGGTTTTAATAAATCATCACAAACTATGGCTGATATTGTAGCCAAAGATGAAATGACAGATTATATCTGTAAGCAATCTGCTCTTTATGTCTGCTATATTGAGAAAGAAGATTATCATCTTCTAAAAGATCCATTAAGCATTAGAAAGGATTATCTTCATCCTTTTTAAACTCCCACCTTATTAGGTAAACTAAGGGGATATTTTGAAATAATTCTCCATATGTCCGACAGTATGAATATTACTCATACTAGAGAAAATTCCAAAGATAATACCAGTGCTATTATTTATAGCAAGATAATTATTAAAAATATTGTGAAGCCTGGATCTTGGGATTTGGATCTTACCTCCTCAAAGACCATTAAAATAGGAGATAATTCTTATAATTATAATTATTGGGATTATCAGAATGATTTTCATCAAGTGTTCTTATATCAGAACCCGAAGAATAAACATACATGGTTTATTACAGTATATCCTCAGATCTTGAAGACATGGAGTATTCCCATGTGGTTCTATGAATGGTGGGCTATATTTGGTCCTGTTACGAATATTTTACCTACAAATATTATTGAAGCTATGAAACACTGGGAAACTTGGCATCCTCTTATTAGAGGAAAAGAGGATCTTCCTGAAGATCATAATATGATTCTTTTATTCATTGATTATGGAATTCCATGAATATTGAAATGGAATTTTTGTATTCAAAAGGACATCAGTACAAATATTTATGCACTGAAAAGAGAATTTTGGGTATGTTGGTGAAATAATTTTCCCACAAAGAAAATTGAAGAATTATATGTGCGAATTAATAAAAAAGGTGATGAGTATTTCTCTCGGTATGAAGTTGATAAAGAAGAGATATCTTCCTTCCTTAACAAATCCTCAATTAATCCCTTTGAATTATTGAAAAATCAGATTAAATCTGAACATTCAAATATTTCAGAATTTGAATTAAGTAAGAAATGTATGTATTTCTTCAAAAATCAATTTGTCGAATCTTTTGGCAAAGAAGATGAAGAAGAAGATTATTCTATGGACTCAGCCTTTATATATATATATATATATATATATATATATATATATATATATATATATATATATATATATATATATATATATATATATGTTGCGGTCTAAAAAAAATAGAGTACTGAGGATTTATTATTAAATGAATGTGTGTTGTTCAAAATCTATTATGCGATCACAGTAGCAGTAATCTAAAGATAATTTTAAGTTTACAACTTCAAAAGTAGTAGTATAATTAATATGAGTATACAATCCAAACAAAAAAAAGTTCTAGTATGCTACTGAATAGAAATATAATATTTTATTTTTTATTTTTTATTTCGAGTACTAATTAATTACTTAAGGAACTTGCGAGGTGTTCAAGTGATTGAGTGGGAACAAATTAGCAAAATTACCTCGAAATTACCCACAACGCCCCCCCCCCCCCCCCCCCCCCAAAAAAAAAAAAAAAAAAAGAAAAAAAAAAAAGGGGTCTAAGCTTCCTTTCATTATTTTTTTTGTATGAAAATATGACAGAAGGGGAAGAATGAACCCTGACTAAAAGCGTAGGATATTGATTGTTGATTTTGAATTATAGGATGCAAACTATTTTTTTAGTTAAAGTGTAAAGGTACAAAGTGAACTTTACCCAAATAAAAATACAAAGAAAAACAAAGCTAAATGAGTTTAGTGTTTGGTCGCATGAATTAGTAAAGCGGATGATATGGGAAAACAACCTGAACATTTTTGTTTTTTCGAACTTGAAGACACAATTTAAGAAATTTGGGTGCAAAGAGAAAATCTGATAAAAGAGTGTTACATGTTTCTGCTCTTAATTGTCATTTTTTCAAAAGGAACGATTGTACTTGAAAAACTTTAAAAAACTTTATGGGTCTAGAGAGAAATGATTTGGGTTCAAATAGAATCACCCTAATTATTGTATTCCCTTCAAACAGTAAGAATTCCTAAAAGTGAAGACTGAGGGAGCATTTGGTAGTTGGTACTCCAGAAAAGAGAGAGTAAAAAAGGGAAAATTGCAAGACACAAGGTTCAGCCCTTGTAACAAATCAAACCCTGAGTTATTAATTGTTTTATAAAATCCTTGAACTCACCCTTTTTCCGTCACTTTCTTTATTCAAAATATTATAGGGAAAAAAAGGAAATTAAGGAGTAAACAAATAGAGAAAGGTACTATTACTTTATTTATTTTTGATATTTGAAAAAAATTAAGGAGTAAACAAATACAGAGATTTTTTTAATATTTGAAAAAAATTTATATTTTTTCAATTTTTTTTTATGAAAGTAATTTAGAAAAAATCAACTAAAGCAAAAGACTTTAGTAGTTTGTCTAACAATTTTTTTTTTTGTATTTAATAAACTTTTTTTTAAATTAGATGAAAATTTATATTTTTTTAAACTCTTCTCGTCAAAGAGAGTTGGAAAAGTATAAAATACATGTACCATAACATTGAATATGTTTGTTACATTTTCTTTTATAACTCGGTATCCGAACGATTGATCGACTAATTTGAGATATTGGAAGAGCTCGATTAAAGCCGGAGTAAATCTCTATATAGACTGATCCAACTCAGGAATTGATAGAACTTTAAAGGTTTCGAACATGAGACATTGGAAGAGAACATGTCTCCAAGTCTCAAGTCTAGACTACCAGGCCAATCCCATATGGTTAATTAGTGGTACTGTGTGTGTTTGTTCATAGTAGAATAAATAAAGAAATAATATATAAGAATTATTTTTGACTGCTGTGCAAAGTGGTGCAAATCATCCCATTCGAAAAATAAACAAAACTTAAATACAATTTAAATTTGTTCAAGTAATCAAAGGTTGAGTACGTAACCTAAGTACTCCAAACGTTTATGACCTAGTTGGCAAACATCTTATAAGATCTCTTTACTTTGTTTAGAAAAAAAAAAGTTGAAGTGGGTTCGAAATAAGCCTAATCAACATATTAAAAGCAACTAAAAAAGGCAACTTCTAAGAGTAGTAGCCAAAATAACTTTTTTTTTTATATTATTCAAAACTTTTTTGTATAAAATAAAACCCCGAAAGACAACAAGCCAAACAGGGCCTATATATATAACTATAGGCAATATTGCATGCACAATGCATAGTGCGCTCATACACCAATTCCAACTTGCTCATTCCTGGCTTCAAACCGACCTTACATTCTCCGATGTTGCGCATCAACCTTGCTAAATTTGAGTCATATTATAATTCAAAAATTATATTTTTAAAATAATTACATTATTCAAACAGTAATATTTTTTAAATGTTATATTTTTATAACGATCATATTATTCAAACAATATTATTTTTTATAAGTATATTTTTACGAAGATTAATTATATGATTATATTTTTATATGATCTCATAAAATAAGGTACATAATGTTACTTTTAATTAAACGATATATGAATGGAAGGACTAAGTGTAGGAAGTGATTGATACAACTAGAACTGAAAAGTGCAAATATATATTTTAGTACTCAAATAATTTAATATGTGAACAATGATTAGTTATTTTTTTACTAGACATTGTAGCAAAACTAAATATGTAAGCTATTTTGACTATTTTAATATGAATCACTTTGAAACTTTTCTTAGCTAAAAGTAGCCAAAAAACAATTTAACCAATTAACCTGGATGCTCCCACGTTCTCTTCTTTGCCTACTAGAAAATGGTCAAGCCATAAGGCACACTTTTTATTGTTTATTTTTGTAGAGTTTACTTCTATGAGAATTAACAATAAAAAAAAATCTAGTTAAGCAAGGCAGAAGACCACTATGCATGACAAAAAAATATAGAAACTTTAAGGGTGACGTGGGTATTGCATCGCTCGCTATTCAATTTATGTATTTGTAAGTTGCGACTTATATATTGACAGTAATATGTATATATATCTTTGACATTGGATATAATTTGCTCTACCTTATAAGACACATTCACTAACTAGTGTTAAGTGACCGAAATAACCAGCTAAATAAATTTGAACCTGAAAAATCGAGGTTGAATCCCAAGGTATTTGCCATTTCAACAACACTAGAGGTTATAATATGGAAACTTTGTGAATGGGGCCAAAGAAATTTTTTTTGGAAAAACCCTGACCTCATGTGGGCCCATCAAGTCTTGTAATAAAGATTTTGGTGTAAATGAGAGTTATTTTTCCCAATGCCAGACAAGGGGTTGAGGATGGGACGGCTGCTAAGAGGATTTTACTTCTCAGCTCTATGTCTCACTGTCTCTCTCTTATTATTGTGTACAAAAATTTATTAAAAAAATTAATTAATTAATTAATTTATTTTTTATTTTTAATTTATAAATTTTTATGATAAAAATTTATAATTTTTTTTGACTTTTATCTTATGTTTTTCATAAAAAATAATTATTATAAATTTAAAAAAAAATTAAAAAATTTTGATCAATTTTTTTTTAATAAATAACTATAAATTAATTGGTGAAAGAGAGAAATAGAAGAGAAGTAGGGTAAAGTTGGCCAAAAATGTATTCCTAATGTCCCATCGGCAAACCACCCCCCACCACCTCGTGTCAGGGTTGGGAATTAAAGCTCTCTTTTGCAAAATAATTTTTAGAAATTTATTTAGTTAACATTTTTTTTCCAGAATTCTCATTAAAGAAAATATAGTTGGAAAAACATTGTAAAAGACATTTTCAAATTCTCTGAAATTATTTCTGCTACAAAATGTATAATACATAAAAATAATAAATATTTTTGTTTTAAAAAATAGTTTAGGCCTCGTTCGGGGTAAGTTTTTTAAAGTTGTTGAGCTGCCTTGGTTTCCTAATTTTTTTTTCTTTTATGAATTTTTTTTACCGTTTGATCAAAATTTTATATTTTTTCGGTTCATCTTGACGAAAGAAGTCCGATAATATAATTTTTTTTATCTAATTTTAAAAAAAATCACTAAAAATAAAAATACTTTTATTCCAATTAAAAAAAATTCTACAAATTATTTATATTTTCAGAAAAGTATAAAATTTTAATCAAATAATGAAAAAAAATTATTAAACACCCAAAAAACTTGAAACTAAAGAACCTAAAAAAACAAAAACAAAAAAAAGCTATTACTTTAAACCGGGCCTTAGAAAAAATTATTCTTCAAAATTCAAAACGTATAACAAAACAAGTATTACTTTCTCAAAGCAAGCAATGGAAACTAGTAATTTTAAATATTCAGTACAATTTATGGAATTACAGAGACAGAGAGTTCCGGCTTAAAGAAGTTTTACCTCACAGGAAGTAAAAGTTAGAAATAGGGAAATTCATATTCAGTCCCGGGATAAATTGGATTACTTTATTTTTAGGAAACTCTTTTAATCTTTGACCAGTTAAAATTTTATGTTTTACCCGTTCGTCTCGATCAGAGATAACACAACAAGTTAAGAAAAAAATATAGTCAAAACACTATTAAAAATTTAATTAATCCAAAAAATATAGTTTAAAAACTATTAAAATTTTAATTTGGTTATTTTGGATTTTAGTGTTTTTGTAAAAATAAAAAAAAATAAAACTACTCATTTCTTTAATCGAGACGAACTTGAAAAATAAGAAAATAGGAAGATATACGTAAAAACTTCCGGAGTTAACTAAATACTATATTTTTAATTATAACAAAACTAACTTTTTAGTTTTAATTCAAAAGCAATTTAAACCATATGTTATTCTCCATCCATCTAGAGTTAACGGAACTATACAAAGTCATTTCCGTGCATTTTGGATAGAAATTCGTTGGCTTTGTTAGGCTTAAGTAGACGAAAATTAACGAATGATTTAAATTGTTACCAAATTAAAACTATAAATTTTAATTTGTTCTTATTATCAAACCTTTGGATTTTTTTATGTAATTATTCCTAAAAAACAACCAAATTTTTTTGAAAAACTACGTTAATAATCCAATTTAGGAATAGCATCTTTCAAACAAGCATCTTTTGGCGAATCCCACCAGAAAATTGACCAGATCGTAGAGATTCAGAAAAATGAAACAAAACCCTAGAAGTTCAATTTTACTCGATTGGTTTTACCGAAGGTAGAAGAATACCACAAGTTTACGCCCATCTATGCAATAGCAATGACCAAAAAGAATTTATTAATCAAACTAATGGTATAGACATGCTAGAAGAGAAGACATTACACTCGAAAACAAGAAAACATTTATTACATCCCCTTCTCTCTCTTCTGCCTATACAATGATACAGTAAAGGGGGACAAAATCATTATCTCACTAAACTTTTCAAACAAATGTCTCATACACCTATTTAAAAAAAAAAAACAATTAAATTTTTGACCTATTGAAATATTCACTAATTTACTCCTCGACGTTAACTCTCGTCAAATTAACGATGAAATACACCTACTTGGTAAGACTTTCTGACCTAGCCCCTTCCACGTCATACAAAGTCGATCAAAAATAAAAGGTAAAAAAAAAAAGGAATTGGAGTTTCAATTAAGGTTTCTCTCTATAATCACCAACAAATTAATGAAATTAGAGTTCGATTGGAACAAATTACAGGGATTTCGCACTAAATCGGTTAATAAATCTACAATGTCTTGGCGATTAAGAGAGAATGACCAATTTTTTCTTCAAAATGTTAATGTCAGGAGACAAATTGATGAATATTTTAAAATGTCAAGAATTTAATTGATGTATTTTAAAGAATAAGTGTGTATAAAACATTTGGACAAAAATTTAGAGGAAATTTTGATTTTTTTTTCCCTATAGTAAAGTATATGCAAATAATTAATGAATTCAGACTAAAAAAAAACCTTATCTATTGTAGGATCCGTCAAATGATAGCAGAAACCATATGATTAAATAAAAACCTCAGCAAATTGGAGAAATTATTCAGTGCTCTTATAGCAAATCTTAATGATGTTCTAGCCTTAGAACGATTGGTTTAAATAATATGATCTAATATTTTTTTTTTTAAATTGTGACTAATGCATGCAAATGCGTCATTAATTGATTGTATATAACATTATTCTAAGAGCACTGAATAATCTCTCCAGTGAATATCCTCCATTTACTTTTGTGAAAATGCATGTGGGTTACTTTCCTGAAGAAAATATACAAATCAATATCAAGATAAATAAATATAATCGTACGTGCCACACTCATTTATTAAGTTATAAAAAATATTGAACGA
>BRYE01000021.1:10871130-10883630 GCA_030159115.1 Actinidia arguta var. hypoleuca
GTAATTTTCTCAAAAATCTTTTTGAGAGTAAAACAAAACAAAGCCTTAATATTTTCAATTTATAAACAAGTTTTTTTTTATAACTTGGTATGCGGTCCACTGGACCAATTATAATTTGGGAGACCAATCTCACTCAACGGTTCACAAGTGGTGGTGGTGGTGGTGGTGGTGGGGCTTTAAACCCGTGGCAAAGTCTTGTGTAGATTGGCCCAATACATGAATTGACAATACGAAAGTGCGAGTCGAACCTCAAATCAAAAAAGCTTCACGAGGCTACTGATTGTCAGATGATTACCACTGCGCATTAATTTCTGAAAAATACAAAAAAAAATTGAAAACAAAAATACCATTAAAAAGCTAGCCCATTAATTTCTGATCAACTGAACCATCCAGCATTAAAAGGAAATGCATAATATTTCGGGCTATGTTTGATTATTTAATCTGTTAACATCCAGATTAGATCGCAACAGGTAAAATTTTTTCCAGTTTTGGAATAAAAAGTAAAAAGTAAAATATCCCAAACATGAACTGTTTTTTTTGCATCCCATATGGGATTGGCTTTATTTTAACTTCAGCATTTTGTCAAAAAATAATAATAAAAAAGTCACTTTTTTTTTCATGATCTCGAATGGGTCCTGGCTATGTTAAATTAACTCTTCAAAATATATAAAGTATTCATGTCAAATACTTGACACTCGAATAATGATGCGAGATATGTATTTGACACTTTTCATGGGATACTTGCTATCCAGTTACACGCAATGCTGTCATGATATGTATATTTTGTTGTATAAATTGCTAAAAAATGCATTAAACACTATGTTGTGTAAAATGCTATTTTATTCAGCAAAATGGATTATAATATAATTAAATATAATCATTTTTGGCCGAGTCCATGTATCCTTAAATTTGAGATTTGACTGATCCGACCCTTACATACGCTTTTACACCCAACACTCATACCTGAGATCCATGTAACATAGTCCGCGCCTAAAAAATTGGTAACAATGTTCCTCATTAATTTGTAATAATCCACTGAACCATTCAGAATTAAAAGGGAATTGCATAGAACTTTGGGCTATGTTTGATTATTTTATACTAATGGAGGGTCAGTTCATTCCTGTTCCTTAAGGTCAGTACGTAAATTATTGGTCCTTAATCTTTGAAACCAGAAAAAGCTTAGATCCTCAAATATGTTTTTTGGGAGTAAATTTCACCATTGGTTCCTATAGTTTGAAACTTTGGTTCTTATGTTTGCAATTTGAATAACTAGGACCTTATATTTTAAATTTTATTTCGATATAGTCTCTTCATCAATAATTGCTAAGAATTTGAAGGTCACATGATCATTTTTAGTAAGTAATTTTTCTACCATTGGTCTATGTAATTTGACCAATATAAAAATATGATCCCTAAAAATGTTCATGTAAATTTCATGTATTTGCTTTCTATTCAAATTGTTAAAGTGTATTGATAGATGTACTACATTGACATCAGATTGAAACTACACAGACTAAAGTAAATCTTTTTTGTCAAATCACATGGACCAATAGTGAAATTAATCCTTTTTTTTATTATTATCTTTCATTAACGCAGCAGATCATTGGATTCTGCTGGTGAACATATATTAAAGGGTTTTCCGAACTGCAAATGACAAAAATATTAGATGTTTATAAAGGATTTTAATTGATTCTTTTTTGAATATTAATTCTTTTATTTTAATTGGTCCTTGTTTAAATATTAATTCTTTTGTATTTTAAACAAAGAACTAGGTCGCCTGCTGCTGATGCAAGGATAGAGACATAGCTCTTACCAAGGCTGTGTATTTTATACAGATATCCTTATAGACATATTAGTTATTGTCTATGCCCACGAACACTACGTAAAAAAAATTCATCTTTTACGCGTACTCGTTAAAGTTTTATAATCTAAAAAATAGATAACATATAAACGTCAGATAAAAGATGCATTACATGTATATACGAAGAGATAAATTGCTACAAAACGGAGAAGAAATTAAAAACTACAATGATTTTGAAAAAATTACTAGTTTGAGAGAAATAAGAGAGAAATAAAGCGGTGTTTTAGTTTTTTTTGTGTGTGAGTTCTACTAAAACATGATCCAATGGATAAAAAATATGTCAAGATTTAGATATTTTTTGTCCATTGGATAAGAACCTATGTGAGTCCCACACCTTTGATAAGAAGAAAGTGATATTTTTAGGAAGAAAAAAATAATCTCAGATGAAATCTCAGCCGTTAGATTAACTCAAATGGATTTCAACCGTACATAGCGCGAAATAGATTTGAGATTCAAAATGAATTGTGATTTATAACATAGATATTATGTTAAAGTACTCCCATTTGTTTTATAAAAAAATAAACTTTTTTTTTGCCTTTGTTATGTATAATTATTAAACTGAATGTCCATTTAATACTGGAGGGTCATCCATTGCACTCCACTTTTTATTTTTGTTGTTGCAACTTTTTAAAGATGCCTAAATTATCCCTTCAATGAGAAAAAATAAGCAAAAGTGTACTAGTATAAAGAGGAGCAACTCTAGTAATTAGAAAAAGAGTGGATGACTTTATTGTAACTTTGTTTAATAAATACAAAAGGTGAAATGCGTATGATAAAAAGTAGCATATAAAAATCATTACCTTCTTTTATTTTTGATAACTCGCTAACTGACCCACTCGACTGACTAGTTCGTATAATCAATCTCACCGTCTATAAGCTGGAAAGTCCTGTATGAACTTACCAACACATGAATTGATAGCACGCGGGTGAGAGTCAAAACTCAGACCAAAGGTTTTATGAGTCTCCTGGTGGTAAGGTGACTGCTACACGCACCAACCTTCATGGTTATAAAAATCATTACCCTTAATAATTTATATATTAAACACTTTTATATTAAATGAAGGGACTCTCTTCTCATTTTATATGTATAAGGACAAAAAATAGAGTATTTTTTTTATTTGAAAAAAAGAAGAACATAAAAATCAATCTCTTGTGATATTAAACTTACATTAATAAAAAAATTAATATTATATATATATATACACACATGCCAAAAAAAAAGTTGTCTACCATTGCTGACCATGCATGTTTAATTTGAAGAGGGATCTTTCTGATGATTATCAAATAAACAAACCAAATTGTGTTTTATTTTATATATTAAAAAAAGGGAGCTGATGGAGGTATTAATGCATCAGAAAGTATGTCTTCCTTAAAATAATAGTAATTTAATTTATTGTTGGTTTATGAGTTTATTTTAATTAGATGAAAATCCAAATTAAGGTTTGCTATGGAAGGCACATTCCTGGAATCTTGATTATGTTTTTCTGATACTCCAAGTAAAGGGCAGCCCTACACATGGAAAGAGGGGGATATACCAACCACCAACCAACTTTAATCTGTGTGATTGTGCAGGGTGGATCTAAGGGTACGCAATGGGTGCTCGTACTCAAAATTTCTTTTTATTTTTTTTTTTAAAAAAAATTGTGTTACATGAAATTTGTTTGGACTACACTGAAATTATGAGGTTTCGCACTCCCATTATAGCAGAATGCAGTGGAATTCTTCCTTCTTAGCTCATGTGCATTCATAACTGAAGAATTTACAAGCTTACAATTGAATTTTACTTCAAATTTCACCTAGCAATTATGGAATTTTTGTTTAATTGTTGACAAGGGATGTCGCTATTAAATATCTTATCATAATTGTATTAGTTTCTATTTCTTTTGATAGCCCAATATTCTTGCCTAATTCAAATGGGTCCGAGAGAGACTAATCTAGGATTTTGAAATTAATAACAAACCGAACCTCTTATGACCTTGAGAGAACTCGAACTGGTAACTCCTTGAACATAAAGTCATTTTCTTTAACAAGTTACCCCTAAAGGCATTGTTCACTTATTGTGTTAGTAGAATTTCTAGTATAAAAATTTATAATGTATGTAAAGGGTTTGTTGCAAATTACTATATTTTTTACCTTCAAAGTTAGAATCTTCGATCTGTCCTCGTGTGTGAGACATGTAGATTTGGTAAGATTATAATGCATTTCTCATCTGTATCTCCTAATGAAATATATAGATTTTGCAAGTGTTATTTCATAGTTGATTAACATTTGTTAGCTGCTTGTTTGAAGTTAAAAAAGAAGCTATACTTTATGAATTTACTATGTTTCGTTCTTTCTTTCGTTCTTTCCAAATAATTGTGCGTCCTTTAAGAAAGACAAACTTTTCTTGAATCCTTTTTTTTTTTTTTTTTTAATACATATAAGTACTTATTTTCTAACGCTAAGTACCCAGTGAGAAAAATAAAGAAATATGGCTTCTTTTATTTTTCTTAATCTTTTTTTAGACTTCCCTTTTCTTTTACTTTCAGTCCATAATTCCAAAATTTGAAAATCTTTTAAGGACACCATCCCCATAAATTGAAAGAAATGCAAACTTAGGACATCATTTGAGAAAAATAAAATAAAATAAACTACAACACAACTCAGAATTGATGCGAAACTTTATACAGGCAACATTTGAGAAGCTAAAAACATTTTTAAGACCTGCTCACCTAACTGAAAACCAACTTTTCAAATATACTGTTCCTCGTTTACAAAATTGGTCTGTCTCGAATGTGCTAAAAACTCATCCGAGGGCTAGCGTGGGAGGAATGAGAAACTAGGGAGTAAAGAGAAAATAGTAGAAGAAGAGGGACTAATTTACAAACCAGAGTCTGGGGAGGTCCAAATTGAAGCTGAGAGAAGACGTCGGAATTTCCACCCTAAAACGAGCCTATTGTTGGCTAATTCCTCCACCATATAGCCATCATTGAACAACCCCAACAATAACTTTGCTTGACAATGACTTGCAAAGCTCATGCTAAGTAGGGATGGCAATGGGATAGGGCGTGGCCGGGCTGGAGGTGGGTATCCTCGTCTCCGATCCCCGAATTTTTTTTTATCCCCGTTCCCGTCCTGATTCCTAGCGGAGAATTTTTTTTAACCCCCATCCCCGCCCTTAACGGGGACCGGGGATCCCCGTCCCAAATTCGAACCCCGAAATTTCAACCACCACAACCCTAAACGAACCATAAAATCCTAAATCAACCACAAATTCTAAGCCAAAAATTTAAAAATCAACCACCACAATCTTAAATCAACTACAAAATCAACAACTCAACCACAAATAAAATTCAAAATCAAGAATACCTTCTTCTTCGATTGAGATCTGGTGACCGTTGAAATCGCGAGTCCGGCGAGCAGCAGCAATGACTGTTGAGATCTGGTGGTGGGTCTCCAGAATACCCTCTTCGTGGGCCATGGAGAGAGAGACACTGAGAGAGAGAGGCGTGAGACTCAGTGCGGCTATGGAGAGAGAGAGAGGAGGGCTATTGGTTTTGGCCTGAGTTGGGAGAGTCTAGTGAATCAGTGATGCCTCTCTCTCTGTGGCTCTGCGTGGGCGTGGGGAACGTACAATGTTAGATTTTTTAGGGTTAAATTCACTTTGCACTCTTTTACTTTGATTATATTATTATTTAGTACCCTTTATTTTTAATTTTAATATTTTTGAGATAAGTTTTCGGAGATCGGGGCGGGGATATACAAAATCGTCCCTGCCCCGTCCCCGATTTATTTTTTTTAATCTCCGATCCCCGAAATCTCACCCCGATCGAGGCGGGGAGCGGGGCGGGGCAAATTGCCATCCCTAATGCTAAGGGAGCGGAACCCTGCCACAGCCAACCACTCCCCCCAAGAGCAGCTCTTCTTGTCTCCAAGCACCAGATAGATACTGGCCAGTGACCGAAAAATTTGTTGGCCCAAGAACACCCGTTCCACCAAAGTCCGAGCCCTACCTTGCATCGGAAACCCAACCTCGAGCGAGTCATATACCGCTGAGTAATGGTGCAATGAATCCATCAATCGACCCACAAAACCTCCGTCCTCCACCAATGTCACCAGTCTTGAATTTAGGGCCTTAGCCCTAGACAAAAATGAAGCGACCGACTTTGGGGCACGATCATTGAAGTGGGGTAAGTGTAGCATATAATTGAACACGAGGGCTTCCCCTCTCACCAACTTCAAACGAACGGATGTAACGTCTCGTCTAAGTCCAACCTACATTGGTGAAAAGCAAACAGTTGACCGATTGACGCCGCAGACAAGGCAAGACGTCGGCCGGTCTCTTGTACGGTCCCGATGAATTGCCGGCCGCCCCCGCATTGGGATACGGCAGTGATCCGGAAATGTGGGGCCGGCGGGCCATCCTTCAGCTTGCATCAGTGAGGCCCATTGGATCCCCTCCATGATGTCATAGTCCACTATGTGGACCCTCCTATCGTGGGACACAGCCTCTAAAATGGCCTGATTGGCTGTGAAGTGTCCAAACTTAACAAGGGGTGACATGTCCTGTAACAGCTGAAAAGCAGCAATCACGTCCGTCTGATGGTGATCATCACGGTAATGGTGGGGCCCGCCATTACCCAACATGTGCTTATTGTGTCCCCCTGCAGTGCCTTCTAGCAAACCCTGCAGGGCCTCGGTAAAATGCGCCGCTAGCCTTTCCATATGTGTGCCGTCTTGTGGGGACACCAACTCTTTGAGCCGAACCAATATCACCCGAGACAGTTCGTGGCTCTTCGCGGCGCCGGTGAGCGCCTCCACCGCCGCCATGAGGAGGTGGACCAGCCGCAGCCCCTTGGAGTCCTCGGTGGCGGTGGTATCCCCCATCTCAGCCATGTCCTCTGCCACAGCCACTGCGTACCGCAGTGGTGGTGGTGGTGCACGGCGGTTGAGGTGTCGTCCATCATCGACTCGATGAGGTCTTGGAAGTCATCGTGGGACCCGGAGAGCTCGAACCAGTCCACCACCGGGGACCAGCCGTTCCAGGTGCAACCGTATTCCTCATCTATGGTGGCGGTAGTAGTGCTGGTTGTGGTGGAGGTGGAGGTGGTGCTGTAGCCGGAAAATTCGAGTTTCGTGAGGGCGTCATCCACCACCATGTCCATAGCTAAAGCTTAACCGCCGTGGGGCTAATGGGGACTTTTAGAGAGAGAGAGAGAGAGAGAGAGAGAGAGAGAGAGAGATTATTAAAGAATTAATGACAAGCACTAATGACTAAGATGGGCTGTTGATCTCTATGCTTGAGGTTGGTTTTATACAGTAGGAAACTCCAGTTCCCGTTGGCAAGAAAGATAAAATTAATCAAAACAGAAAGAGACGTAGAAATAAAATGTTACGGTAACTATATTTGTGCCTTATATTTTTTGGTTCTGATTAAATAATGCTATACATAACACCAGCCACAGAATTATTTGCCCGACAGATAAAACACGTGTTTATGCAATATCATACTAAAATGCGATTAATTCTTAAAAAATAAAAACAAATGTAATGTAAAAATAGGATCAATATAGAACACTAAAAATATCATAAACATAATGATTAAATGAAGCGTATGCCATTAACCCCTTTAAAATCAGGAATCATTATTGATAGGTTTTTGTTTTCCCCTAATCACATCATTCTGTGAAAAATCATACTATATAAATTAAGATTGTGTAGATGGATTTTATAACAAAATAATTATTGGCCATGATGGAAAATTTAGTACTCAATTACATTTTTTTAATGGTAAGTATACTCAATTATAGTTAAGAGGCGCTCAATAAGTGGGAATTCTTTATGCTGTGTTTGGATAAGGATTTGGTAGAAGAAAATAGAAAAATTAGAGAATTCAACTATTAGGTACTTTTAGATCCTTTAACTTTCTCTCTCTCTTTTTTTTTTCCTTACTGAATCCTTAAACCACTAAACACAGGCTAAGGGAATTGGTGTAGGAGTGGAATTTGGTTGTGAAAAAAGAAAAAGAAAATATATATACACAAATACATCTATTTACTATACTATTGAAGCTATATATGTATTTGTTAAATCTAAAAATACGTATTGGGTATTTGTCACGCTTCGATCAAACCAAGACACAGTTACGCAGGTAAAAGTCAAACTAAATAATATGAAAAATATATTTGTCATTATATCAGAGTATAATACATCTATCCCTCCTATGGGACCATGCTCTCCATGAGCTATCAAATACAAACTATGGACGAAAATTCATGGACAATGCCAACACCGGGCCAAAAGAATATTATAATTTCTAAAAATGCATGTTAACAGGTTTATCAAAATAAACTATACGACTAGCATCCACGTGCCTTATGATTCAGGATAACTCTCGGTACTTAAAATGCATTTTAGTAAAGGTGAGTTATCTTGAAAATGATTTAACAATGGACTTGATGTTTCAAGCTAAAACTATGATACATAATTATACAATGAAAACATAATACAATAAAATATACTTTCATTCATATCAAAATATAATTTTTTGATTTCAATCCATGATTTCACAAATCATCCATGTTTATCACATTCCCGACTTCTTTAAAAAAAAAACTTATCATTTCGCATTCCATTATTTCTCAAACACTTATCATTTCGCATTCCTCAAAAGAAAAACTCTTATCATTTAGAATAACACACCTAGGACCATATACCTAACTAATCTCATTATGCACCAAGCACATGATACAACATCTGACCCACTCCTTGAGCTTTTATCGTAGACCTTGACATCTCTACCGTTTGTCAACTTTCTGGTCTTTTACTGTAGGCCTTGACATGCCTTCTGTGTATACCGTTGCCATCTAGGACTTTCAAGTTTTGCCAACTTTATGGACTTTCATCGTAGGCCTTGACATGCCTTCTGTGCGTACCTTTGCCATCTAGGATTTTCAAGTTTTGCCATTTTTTTTGACTTTCACCATAGGCCTTGACATGCCTTCCGTGTGTACCTTTGCCATCTAGGACTTTCAAGTTTTGTCAACTTTTTGGACTTTCACCGTAGGGTTGACACTCCTTACCGTTACACAATTGCCATTTAGGGTTTTAGCTTTAGCTTAATCTGAGCCATCTTATTCTGAGTATCCAACGTTTCTAATTTGGTATATCATAGCGTGTCATTCCCAAACCACTTTTAAAAATTCACACACATATATGTTGGCTCAAAAGGCACCCCAAGAGAGGGGTGAATTGAGTTTTTCAATGTTAATTACAATTATGATTAATTAAAACTAATTCTAATTAATCAAATGGTAAATCAATTTATATGTAATGCAACGTAAGAAAGAATCAAATAAAAATAAGCACAAGAAGGGACACAAAAATTTATCGAGTTTCGATTACAACGTGTGATCTACGTCCTCCCAAGACCTTTGCAAAGTCTTCTTCCACTATTGCAATCAACAATTATAAGATGGGGGTTGATTTTCTAAGTACTCAACTCACTTTTACAAGAAGTGATTTTGTCCAAGTTCTACTTAAACTTACAAGTAGTTTTGTTCAAGTTCCACTCAAACTTACAAGTGTTTGGATTTTACAAAAAGAACACTCAAACTTTCATCAAGTGTTGGTTTTACAAGATAAACACTCAAATTCTCACCAAGTGTTTGTGTTCTACAAGATAAATACTCAAATTCTCAAATACAAGTGTGGAAAGCTTGTATAAGTTGAAAATAAACTCTCTAGAAAGAGTAGTAGATACGAGTGGAATAGCTTAACTTTTGGGAACAAGAGAAATTTTCAAGAGAATGATGAACTTAGAGTTTTTTGATAATAAATTCATGTTATGATCTTGTTGTTCAACCTTTAAATGTTGTTGGAGACTTATATTTAAAAGCCTTGAAGTGAATAGATCCGTTGGAGGTGGTTAAGAATCATTTAATACTTAATTCAAACCTTTATAATATTCAAAAAATAGAGTCGTTGCGCCCAGGTGTCAACACTTTAACCAGAAGTGTCGACACTTTTTGCCTATATTTGGGTTTTTGGCTACTTACTTAAAGTGTCGACACTTTTCGAACAGGTGTCGACATTTTCTGTAGTTTTAATTCTGGGTGCGCAATCTTCAGTAAATTGGCCATAACTCTTCTTTACTTAGAATTTTTAAATACCGTTTATTGTGTTGAAAACTAGACTTACAGGGATACAATTTAGGTTCAAAATTTTTTTCACTTGGACTTGACTAAGATAATCGCATCTGAAATTGGCTACAGAATTTTCAAAAATAGAGCATCACTCTTTTAATCATAACTTCTTCAATACTTCGAGTTTAGTCATGAAATTAGTCTCATTAGAAATCTGACTTTCAGATCTTGACAATAGACTCAAAAATTTCTATATTTGGCTCTTTGTAGCCCGAGACAATTGCATCTAAAGTTGACTCAAGTTTCTTATAAGTTTCTTACACCACTGGTTCCATGTGTCAACACTTCAAGTCTTCATTTTTCAGTTGAGTACACTGTCTCCATGTGTCAATACTTAATTTCTATGTGTTGACTCTTGATCATCAAATTTATCCTCTGTTCACATGTGTCGACGCTTCAAAATAATGTGTTAACACTTTCTTCTAGTTTGGACACTGTCTTCATGTGTCAACACTTCCTCATGACACTTTTCTTTCTGGGTTGCTCACTATCCACATGTGTTGACACTTTAATTCCAGTTTGCTTATTGTCCAAAGGCGTCGACACTGCAAAGCACATGTGTCGCCACTTTAATTTTTAGATTTGAATTTTTACTCACTGTCGTCAGGTGTTGACACTTTTTAAGCGCGATGTGTCGACACTTCATTTACAGATTCAAGTCTATTTTCAGGTATCGACACATTGAAATCATGTGTCGACACTTCTCGCCTAGAATATATTTCTTCATTTTCTTGGCTTTTTGAGCACCGATCACTTCAAATACTTCAAAATGTATTTCTCGTGGATGTATATGATCTTCAATATCTTTAATCCAGTGGCATTCATGATTATTAAAGACTTTCATCAGATTTATTCAATATAACTCAGTATTCAAGTGTCGACACCTTATGAATAAGTGTCAACACTTTCTGGGTAGAAAGTGTTTGCATTTTCTTTGATCAAAATAAGTTCTAAAACATAATGTTTATGGATTGCACGCTAAGTAAACATATTAATCATTAACACAATATTTTGTTAACATCAAAATCGAAATATTGAGTCAACATTATAAACTTTGCATTTCACTAAAAGTCCCAATGCAAACAACATAACATGTAAGTATTTAAACTGTCCATAGTAAACCATTATTACAACAATTAAAATGTATTTACTATAACCCAAACTCATAATCATAACTATAACCGATTGTATTTACTTTAAAAAGTTTTCACAAACTATTTCTGCAGGTCATTATCGGTAGAAGTCTGGGCACTACTGGTAAACAGGACAATCCAGAAAAGAAATACAAAAAATCAGTACCAGTAGTAGAAAAAGAAAAATCATTACTACCAGGACCATCTAGTGACAAAATACGAAAAGTAACTACTGGTAGTAGAAAAAGTACTACCGGTAGACATAGCAGAAAACAAACGATTTTTAAATCTCAGAATTTCAAACTTTTCAAACAAATCAAATCTTCTATTTAAGGTTCAACACCCAAAATAATATCTCAATAGGCTTCGTATAAGCCATTAACAACAACTCAAAACTAAAACTCACAAGAAAAATCCCCTTTACCTTAACTCTAAGCAAGAAAGCTCCAAAAGTTGAAGAAGATGAGATGACTAACTCTTCAACTTGCTCCAATTCCCAACCTTCTTTGCTCAAATCGAAGCCCTTGTTGAGTAGATGATCTTCCTCCAAGAACCACTACTCAAGCCACACTTTCACTCACTCAAGCCCTAGCTCAAAGATTGTAGATCAAAACCCTAGAGAGAGAGAGAAAAGAGAGTAAATGCTAACCCTTTATTTTTTAGGTCAAAAGACAATAAATGCCCCAATGGCTCTAAGGCCTTGTTTGACCACTACAATTAACTCCAACCAACCATAGGTCAAGTTAGTTTGGTCCATGCTCACTCAACCCAATAAAACACATCCAAACCCAACTCTAATACATTCAAGCTCAATTAAATTTAATGGGCTCAATTTTACTAAAGCCCACTAATATACATATATATACACATTTGCACGTTGCACTGTGACGTTATAACTATCCGTAACTATTAAAAGAAAAATTTGAAATCTTACAGTATTGCACCCCCAGAGCGCAGGTGGGGAACATCGTCTTGCATATTACTAATTATATGGCATACAATAAGAGGTAAATGACAATTACTGTAATACCCCGAACCTGAATAATTTTTATTTATTACAAAATAGGATTGTTTTGATATTAAATTTAAATTATTTAATACATCTTGGGGTTAAATTAAAAGATTCATAACTTATGGGATGAATTAAAGAGGATATTAAAGTTGACATGAGATAGTATAATCACTTAAAATTTAAAGGGGTTGGAGTGTAATTTGACCAATTAAAAAGGAGAGTTCTGTACTTGTGTGTGTGTGAGACTGCCAAATGGCAGCATGGATGGAAGAGTTGGTGTCCAAATTTTGGACATACTAGGCGCACATGGA
>BRYE01000021.1:10888630-10906130 GCA_030159115.1 Actinidia arguta var. hypoleuca
TCCTCATTTCCCACCCACTACTAGGCTCTTCCCCATCATAAGGATTTTTTTTTTTCGCGCCTCCCTGACATTGCACCCCCCCTTGTCCCTCCGGGAAATTACCCTTCTGCCCCCTCCCTTTATTCCTTTTCCCAGCTGTCTTCCTTCTCCTTTTCATTTTTTTAAAGTTTTTTTTTTATGTTTTTATCAGTTTTGTTTTGTTTATGAAATTTATTTTTTTCTTTATCAGTTTTATTTTTATTTTTAGCTAAAAAATTATTTTTATTATATGTTTTTAATATTTTATTTGCATTTTTTTAAAAAAAAATCTGTTTTTTTTAGTTTTGTTTAATTTTTATGTAGTTTCTTTTCTTTTATTAGTTTTGTTTATTTTTTTAATCGATTTTGTTTAATATTTTTTTATTTTTTTTGTTTAATTTTTGACACATGTCAGCACCTTCTTCACCATTTAAATTACCCCCTCTAACCTTTGACACATGTCAGAATATCTCCCTCTCTTTAAATTACCCCCCTCCAACCCTTGACACATGTCAGAACCTCTCCCTCTCTCAATATTGATTAGAATTTTTATTTGTATATATTTTCGTGTATCTCTTTGTTGTATATTATTACATGTACTCTTCTTATTTTGATTCATATTTTTATACTTTTTAAAATTTTTATAAATAACAACTCCCAAAATCTATAACGAAAAAATAAACAAAAGATTATAATTAGAAAAAAAATGATTAAAAAAAAGATAAAAAAACTAATAAAAAAATACTAAAAACTGAAAGAAAAAAAATGAAAAAAAAAACTAAAAAAAAACTAAAAAAAAAATACAGAAAATTGAAAAGGAAGGGAGAGAGAGAGAGAGAGAGAGAGGTGGGTTGGTTTGATGGGGTGGGGGTAAAATAGTAAATTCATAAGGGGGACAATTTCCCCCCATGTCATAGGGGGTGTGAAAAGAAGCTCTCCATCATAAGTCTCTCTCTCTCTACACTAAAAACTTTGCACACGTACAACATGGTGGGTGAAATTTTATTTTTTTTATGTATATAATTTCTAAAATAAGGTAGTCGACAACAGTTACAAGAAGATCACGTTGGTAATTTTGGTATCATTTGTGCATATCCAATGGTTGGTTAAAAGTCTTATGGTTGTCAATGTCTATGAGCTGGTCGAGGGGAAATTTGGTGATGATTAAGGGGTTTGCCCACAAGGTCGCAAGTTATTCAAAATTTCTTTTCAGCAATTCTTGGATCAATCCATATGAGGTTTTACTAGATGGTAGGATTGATTTCCCAAATTATTAGTACTTTAAGCTAAATACTGAGTTATCAAAAAAAAAAAGTCTTACCGTTGTCAAAATTTGACAAATAGTAGTTAAAAATGGAATTTCAATGATTGGTTAAATTTTTTGCCAAAATTTGGCAAATCCAAACTTGGTAAATACCTTTGCCAAGTCATGAGTGTCATGACCAATATTTGAATTTCTAATACATTTTATCCGACGATAGATAATGAGTAATGATACCAAAATAACATTACCATTTGCTTGTATTTTGACACTCCAGTCAAGAATGACTTTTACTTTATCAAAATAGCTCCAACCATGGAAGAAACTCTAACATTGCAAATTTGATATATAAAGTTCGGTTGCTCACACTAAACTTCAGGCTCCAATCATGAGCTTGGTAGCGTGCAATGTAGGCATTCCACGAGCACTTACTTTTAATTTCGATTTGTTAATGATATTCACACTCCATGACTTTTTATCAAATATATTCTCTTTTTCATCTTCACTGTTTAAAATTAAAAAATTACCCTTCAATTTGCATTTCACAATTTTTTTATTCAAACATCTTAATTCTATGGAATGACATTTTTGTAACTTCATTTAACAAAATAAATTTCAGAGATTGACACGAGTGGTAGTTACTTGGCCACTAGGGGTTTCGTTAAGCTTTTGGTCTCGGGTTCGACTCCCACTCACGCGATATTAATTTCTGTGTTGGGTCACTCCATATGTGGTCTTGCGTCAGCTTTAAATAGGTCACCTTTTTGTGGACGGTGATATGCGCCTCCCAGAGTAGTTGGTCCAGTAGGTCAAATACCGAGTTATTAAAAAAAAACTTCATTTAACAAAAACAAAAAAGGAATGCTTCAGAATGAAAGTGGAGTTATAAACGATAATGCATACTAATTGGCAAACCCGGGCTTCAATCGGATTTGGTATTGTAAGATTATTTAATGGTTATAATATCATGTATAATCTAGCCAAATCGTGCTAAATAGGCAATCGGAAATCAACATTATTGGTTTGATACGCCTGCAAATTTGTTCCTTGGTAATTTCTTTTTATCTTGTACCTAGTAAAAATTCATTTTGCCAAAGGTTGCCATATTTGTGTTTTTGGGTTTGTTAGAAAGCGTTTGGAATTCATTTTTTGTAGTTTCAAGTCCAAAGTGGCACTTTCTTGAAGAGATTCATTGTGGTAAAAAAAGAAATAAAGGAAAGTAGTGACATGGTGTATTATTTTAAAGTAATAAGAAGCACCATAAGATTCGACTCGCTATATAAAAGTTGATTAGTCTTCATAAATGTGTAAAAGATATACAAATGCATATATGTTTTTATTAAATTATATGAAATGTGCATTAAGCTACACAATATTTTGGACTCGTATTCATCTTAATGACTACCTAATCTTAATGACCACTTGGCTAGTGGATGATAGTTAGCAAGACTTGTGATTTATTTTGGAGAAAGTTATAATAATTTCTAGGAGGTTTTTAATAATAACACTGACATCTCTTTTCAGTTTTGTTGAGTACATGGCATTAATGGAGTATGCAAATTTACTCTTTCGCCCCTTAAGCACTCCACTGTGAGGTGGCATAACATTTGTACATGTTTGGATGATGCTTACACACATCTCACAAACCACACTGGTAGAAATATGGGGAAGAAGTAAAATGAACAAAGAAGAAAATCTACCAAAGATAAAAACAAAATTACTAATTTGTTGAGTAATTTTTTTTTTTTTTTGTGTGTGTGTGAACTTATTCCAAATGAGATGAAATTTTTTATATTTTTAGATTTCTATTGTTAAGAGCAACTGAAAAAATATAAAATACTTATCTAACGGTATTTTTTTTTTCCTAAATATAAAAAAAATAAAAAATAAAAGCAACTAAAACATCTAAAAAAAAACATGGCCAAACTGGTGGTTGTAAGAGGTTATTTTTGTATTTAAACCATGGAAATGGAGGAACAAATATCTTAAGACCTGAATAAGGGTGAAATGAACACTCAATCAAACTTTTATGCTAACCTCATCCAGTCATGGCTACTAATTAACAAATAACGGTTGGTGGAATCTGTAAGAAACAAACTAAAGCAAGGGTCTTACTTAGAACTTGGGGAACTTTAAGGAAGATCAGTGTAATTTACCCTTTTATTTGCAGAGAATTATTGTCTCCTCGTAGGAAAGTTGAAGATCACATCGAAAGTTCCTTGACAAGTCAAAATGAAGGTAATTAGTTGCAAAATGTTTTTCGCACCTCCCCTGACACGGGAGGTGCTTGATGTGATTGGTTTCGTGTTTTTTTTTCCCAAGAATGTCCTCTCTCTCTCTCTCTCCTCCTCCTCTCTCTCTCTTTCTCTCTTTTATTTCTATTTTCATTTTGTTTATTTATTTATTTATTTTTTTTCATTATTTTGTTTATTTTATTTTTTTTTATTTATTAAAATAAAAAAAATTGATAAAAAAAAACTGATTAAAAAAAAAAAATTATCAAAAAAAGTAAAAAAATGAAAAAAAAAGTAAAAAAAACTACTACTTACAAACCTAATTAAAAAAAACTAAAAAAAAAAATTATTTGATAGCGTAGAATGTTGAGATCTCTCTCGAATGACTTCTGAATGCCGCCGAACTGAATTCTTAACATCTTGTGAATTTTCGTAAAGGATGTATCTAGTGATGACATGGTATCTCATAGATATAGTTTCAGCCTGGCATGGACAGACTCCGCTCGGTAATAGAAAAATGAAGTATGTTTAGATAACAAAATTACGAAAAGTACTTTGTAATGAAATTGATATACCTTTTTTTAACTTTTTTTTACTTTCACTTTATGAATTTTTATATAAATTTTTAAATACAGAAGAATTTATTTACTAAAAATTGTCAATATCAGTCTGGTTAAAATAACCCATACATCTAACTTTATTGCAATTTTTAATAAAAAAGAATATAAATTATTCATTTAGTATCTACTTTTTCAATCTTTTTTTAATAGAGAGGTCAATGGAATTATTGTTAAAAAATGATTAGCTAAAACAAAAAGATATTTTTTACTTATAATTTAACTGAAATCTAGTGAAGCTAATGTGAATACTTTACATGTATATATGTGAACAATATTTTTTCTCCAATGGCGATGGCACCCTACCAAAATAATTTTTTTTTTTTAATAAATAACCAAAGGTGAAAGTAAAAAAAAATTAAAAAAATTTTATCAACTTTTTTAATAAATAAAAAAGAGGTGGTATTAGAAGAAAAAAAAGGTGAGAAAGGGATGATTAGTTTTGCTTTAATAAAATTTTTAGCTTTAGTTTTTTTAAAATTAGTTTTGCATTAAATTTTATAAATTGAGAGAAACTTTTAAAAAAATATTACAAATTTTGATTCATATATTTTTTTATAAAAAAAAATAAAAGATTAGAAATATATAATAAAAAAAATATTTATCTAAAAAAATAAAACTGATAAAGAAAAAAAATAAATTTAATAATTGATATGGGATAAATCGAACCAACAGATGTTCCGAGCAAATCACGTCGCCCAAGGTTCAAAACTCACCTTCCAGGTTGCCTTATACAGTTAAAGAATCGAGCTCCATTTCATTTACATATTCATGCCAGATTGCCATATGGCGAGATGATTCACCTCGCCCAGTACAGAGACGTCTCCTCAAAGATCTCTCTCCAAAAGGACTCCCATCTCCATTAGAGATCTGTTATCACAATACTCCTTACCCAATTGAAGTCCATCTCCATAAAGAGTTCCACCTCTACAAGAGAACTGTCCCCAATAGACTCCAACTCCACAACGACGCCTATAATCACGGACGAATCACCAGTTGGCAGTCTCCTGAATCTCCAGATTGAATAGGGATATTCTCCCATGCTTATCCTTCCGAGGAATCCGCCATACAACACTGACACGATTCAGTTCTCCCGTCTATATAAAGGCCGCTCCCCCATAACAAAAAGGTACGCTCAACACAGGCACTACACACTTTTATTGTGCTCTCCATACTGCCTTAATTTATCTCCTGATCGCCTTGGTCTGATTCATCCGCCAGAGGGGTTTTGAGCGGCCTCACCCCGGTCGATTACTTTTGGTTCATTGCTGTGCAGGTCGCCTAAGCTTTAGCCGAGGTCCATTGCCGAGGCCGAGGAGCAATTCTGACTGTTGGTTGCTCTCCCAGATTTTTACCACAACAGTTTGGCGCCGTCTGTGGGAACGAAAGTTCTCTTTATCCTATGCACCTGCGCAGTCGACTATTATCCAGACCAAGTACTAGCAGTCCTTTGGATAACAGAACACGTCCAATGGCCAACACTAGTCAAGCTCCAGATTTAGAGGGCCTCCATCACGAGATACGTGGGATGGCTGAACAGATGAGAATTATGAATGAAAATAATACCCTCCTCATACAGCACCTCACTGCAAATAATCGCCCACCACCTCCTCCAGCTCCCCGTCATTCTCATCCATCAGGGAACGTATCCCAGAGTCGCCATAGCACCGGGCGAGACAGGCGACGTCACTCTCCCAGCCCTCGCCCTCAACGAGAGGAGAGCCCAAGAAGCCCATCATCAGGGTCATCATCCAGCAAGACGCCAGGGCGGGAAAACGAAGGGGCGAGGCGGGTCAGATCTCCTATGAGGGCCCAGCAAGAACAAGATATATCCACTTCCCAGAAAATTAGGGACCTGGATGCTCGCTTGGACGCTATCAACACGGGGACCGGCGCCCCGATAACTGTAGACGCTTTGATCAGGCAAACTGAACCACCTTTCACCCACAGGATAATGAGAGCCAGGGTGTCGTCCAGATTCAAACTGCCTACTCAGCTCAGGGTCTATGAAGGCAAAATAGATCCAATGGATCACCTGGATTCTTACAAAAATCTGATGCATCTCCAGGGTTACTCGGACGATGTCATGTGTAAAGTCTTTTCTGCTACACTCAAAGGGGCAGCGAGATCGTGATTCCGAAAGTTGACACCTGGAACCATAGATTCATTTGGCGAACTGAGCAGACTTTTTGTGGCCAATTTTATGAGTTGTAGGGTCAGGCAGAAAAACGCGTCCCATCTTTTCACCATCCACCAGAAGGAAACGGAGAACTTGAAGGATTATGTGAAGCGATTTAACCAGGCTATATTAGAAGTTGAAGATCCCAGTGACAAGGTGGTCGTCATGGCAATGATGGAGGGGCTTCGTCCAGGTCCCCTGTTCGATTCCCTGTCCAAAAATGTTCCAGAGACATTGTCCATACTTCAAAGTAAAGCCGATAAATACATCGCCGCGGAAGAATTGGCCGAAGCCAAACGGAGGCGAAGGGGAAAGGAGGACCATAAGAGGAAAGAGCCTGATACAAGGCGATCTGATTATAAAGACGAACGGAGAAGCAAGCAGCCTAATCGGGAGAGGAGGACCAGTGACAGGCGACCTCGCACTCCACCTCGCCGCACTGAGCTGGTGTTGCCACCACTTAATGCTCCAATTGCCCAAGTCCTCACAGAAATCAAGCATGAAGAGTTTGTCAAGTGGCCCTCAAAAATCAAGACTGATCCCCGGAAGAGAAACAAAAATAAATATTGCGAGTTTCACCGAGACCATGGCCATAGTACCGAAGACTGTTTTTATCTAAAGGAGCAAATAGCCGACCTCATCAAAAGGGGATATCTAAGAAAATACGTCGGAGATCGCCATTCCCCCAATTCACCGGAAAGAAGGTACAATGATAACCGACCTACTGCCGGAGAGATTCAGGTAATACACGGTGGATTTGGATCCGGAGGGAGTTCGAATTCATCTAGAAAGAGGCACGCCAGAAGTGCAGATATGTCCGCAGAAGTTTACAGCCTCTCCTCACCAATGGCCGACGTCAACCCGCCAATAACCTTTGACAATGACGATCTAAAAGGCCTGCACCAACCCCATGACGACGCCCTAGTCGTTTCGGGCATCATCGCCAATTTTACCGTCCAACGAATCTTGGTCGACAATGGTAGTTCGGATGACATTCTGTTCATCTCCGCATTTGAAAAAATGAAGATAGGGCTCGACAGGTTGCAGCCCTTTGTGACGCCATTGATGGGATTTGGAGGAAATCTGACTCATCCCCTGGGATGGGTCAAATTACCAATTACTTTGGGGACATAACCTCGTCAAACTACTATTTGGCAGAACTTCATAGTAGTTGATTGCCCTTCCCCCTACAATGGCATTCTAGGCCGCCCAACTCTGGGCGGAACTAAGGCGATCACCTCAACCTACCACTTGAAGATGAAGTTCCCTACCTCGGCAGGAGTGGGAGAAGTGTGGGGCGACCAGAAGGTGGCAAGACAATGTTTCATTTCGGCCATGAAGATCGAGACCCTCATCAAAGCATGCCCAAAAGACAGTTTTCCACTGTCAAAAATTGATTTGATAGTCGACGCCACATCAAAGCACGAGCTTCTCAGCTTCATGGATGCCTTTTCAGGATATCACCAGATCAAGATGTTTCCCCCCGACGTAGAGAAAACTTCCTTCATCACGGAACGAGGATTGTACTGCTACGAGGTCATGCCATTTGGTCTCAAAAATGCCGGGACTACTTATCAAAGATTGGTAAACAAGATGTTCAAAGAGCTAATCGGAAAGACCATGGAAGTATATATAGACGACATGCTAGTGAAAAGCCTCGAAGCAGCAAAGCACATCGCCCACCTTGAAGAAGCTTTCAACATTCTGAGGAAACACAAGATGATGTTAAATCCTTCCAAATGCATTTTTGGCGTATCATCCGGAAAATTCTTAGGGTTCCTAGTAACCAAACGTGGGATTGAAGCTAATCCAGACCAAATTCAAGCTCTGCTTGGGATGAGCTCGCCCAGAAACATCCGAGAAGTCTAGCAGCTAACCGGACGGGTTGCCGCCCTCAACCGATTTGTTTCCAAATCAGCGGACAGATGTTTACCGTTCTTCAAAATCCTAAGGAAAAATCAAAATTTCCAGTGGACAGAAGAATCAGAAGAAGCTTTTCAACAACTTAAAAAGTATTTGGGGTCACCTCCTCTGCTCGTGGTTCCGACCACGGGAGAAGAATTGTTCATATGCCTCGCCGTTTCACCCACAGCAGTAAGTGCCGTGCTCGTCCGAGAGGAGAACCATGTCCAAAAGCCGGTATATTATGTTAGTAAAGTCCTGATAGGTGCTGAGAACAGATACGTAATGATTGAAAAGCTCGCCTACGCCCTCCTGATCGCTGCCAAAAAACTTTGCCATTATTTTCAGGCCCATCCCGTCACCGTATTGACCGATCAGCCGTTAAAACTAGTTCTTCAACGACCAGATACTTCGGGAAGACTACTGAAATGGTCCATTGAGTTGAGCGAATTCCATATTAACTATAAACCGAGGATGGCAATAAAAGCCCAGGCTTTAGCCGACTTCGTGGCCGAATCCACTCACCTGCCCGATCTAGAATTATCGGAGGAAGGGATTCACAACTCAGAAAATGACCTCGGGAGCTCAGGGGAGGAAAAGCTCGACAAATGGACATTGTTTGTTGATGGGTCCTCCAATCAACACGGGTACGGTGCAAGTCTTGTTCTGCAAACCCCGGAAGGAGAACAGATGGAATACGCCATACGAATTGGGTTCAAAGTCACCAATAACGAAGCTGAGTACGAAGCCCTCCTCGCCGGATTACGAGTCGCCACAAGATTGGGAGTCCAATCAATTGAAGCCTACAGCGACTCCCAACTAGTGGCTAACCAGGTTCAGGGAGATTACCTCGCTAGGGATGTACGAATGGCAGCTTATTTGGATGAAGTTAAACGCTTAACTCAAAAGATCAAAAGGTTCACCATTCAACAAATCCCTAGAGAAGAAAACAGAAAAGCAGACGCCCTAGCAAATCTTGCTTCAACTTTTGATTTTATATCAGACAGGAGTATACCGTTGGAATTCTTGTCCAAACCAAGCATAGAGGTCGCCAGATCCGTCTGTACAACAGAAACAAATCCGACCTGGATGGATGAGATCGCCACATACCTTCGAGACGGTACATTACCAGCAGATAAACTCCAATCTCGCCGAATTCGCCATAGATCTGCAAGGTTCTGTCTACTACATGGAATTTTATATAAACGATCTTTCTCTGGTCCCCTCCTAAGATGTCTCCGACTTGAAGAAGCCAGTTATGTGATGAGAGAAATCCACGAAGGCATCTATGGAAATCACTCGGGGGCAAGGTCGCTGGTACGAAAGACGATTCGCCAAGGCTACTTTTGGCCCCAGATGGGACAGGATGCAGCGAAATACACCAGGGAATGTGACAAATGCCAGAGGTTCGCTCCATCCAACCACCTTCCCCATACCGAGATGGTGCCAATTACCAGTCCCTGGCCATTCGCCCAATGGGGAATCGACATACTAGGGCCTTTGCCTCAAGTTCCATTACAGAAGAAGTTCTTGATCGTAGCTATTGATTACTTCACAAAGTGGGTAGAGGCCGAACCACTGGCCAGAATCACGGAAAAGAATACGAGAAACTTTGTTTGGAAGAGTATCATTTGCCGATTTGGAATTCCAAAGGTCCTCATCTCAGACAATGCCCGGCAATTTGACAATGACGGGTTCAGGAAATTTTGCTCGGACCTCGCCATATCGCATCATTTCTCCTCACCTGGCCACCCTCAAGCCAATGGTCAAGTAGAAGTCACTAACAGAACCATCCTCAGAAATTTAAAAACGAGATTGGAGAAATCCAAAGGGAAAGGATGGAAGACTTGCCGAGCATATTATGGGCATATCACACTACTAGCAGGATTTCTACTAGTGAAATGCCTTATTCCATGGTTTATGGAACTGAGTCAGTGATACCTGTGGAAATCGGAATGCCGAGTTTCAGGACTTCAAACTTTAATAAAGATAGCAATGATGGCGAGCTGAGGCTCAACCTTGACCTCCTTGAAGAAAAGCGGGAACAAGCAGGCATACGCCACGCGGCTTACAAACATCAAGTCGCCAAATATTTCAACCAGAGGGTCAAACACAGATCATTCTTACCGGGCGACCTAGTTCTGCGAAAAGTTACCCTGTCAACTAAAGAGCCAAATGCTGGAAAATTAAGACCAACATGGGAAGGCCCCTACAAGGTCGTCAAGGTAACTAGACCGGGGACTTATTGGCTGGAAGACATGAACGGAAAAACACTCCCCCATCCTTGGAACGCTGAACATTTGAAGAAATATTTCCAATAATTCTCCTGGGCAAAATACTTGTAACTCCTAGATTTTATTCTTTTGAGTAATAAAATTTCTCCAGTTTATTTCAACAATAGTGCAAAATGAAGCTCGCCTATTCAAGATCGCCAGTTCATCGAAAGATGACGGAGGCATCTTGATCGCCTATTCAAGATCGCCAGTTCATCGAAAGATGACGGAGGCATCTTGATCGCCTATTCAAGATCGCCAGATCATCGAAAGATGACGGAGGCATCTTGGTCACCTATTCAAGATCGCCATATCATCGAAAGATGACGGAGGCATCTTGGTCGCCTATTCAAGATCGCCAGTTCATCGAAAGATGACGGAGGCATCTTGATCGCCTATTCAAGATCGCCAGTTCATCGAAAGATGACAGGCATCTTGGTCGCCTATTCAAGATCGCCAGTTCATCGGAAGATGACAGGCATCTTGGTCGCCTATTCAAGATCGCCAGTTCATCGAAAGATGACGGAGGCATCTTGATCGCCTATTTAAGGTCGCCAGATCATCGAAAGAATTGCACAAGGATACAATATAAAAACCAATATACAAAATTGTCGAATCAACATTTATATTCATGACTATTCACATTACAAATTACATTTATGATAAAGGGGGAGGGTTGTCCTCGCCTTGAGGAGCTGCGTCGCCCGGAGGATTCACGTCTCCTTTTTCAACAGTTTCTTCCTCGCCCCCTTCTCCTTCTCCTTCTCCTTCATCCTCTAGGGCAAGCAGGTCGAGATCGAGATGCATCCTTCTAAGTTTATGGCCAGGTCGGGATGATGATGGCGTAGCTGACGTTTGCAGAAATCAAACCCGTCGCCAAAATACCTCGAGGATGAGCTTTCAACAGCCTCGGCGAAATCTGACGAAGATTTAAATTCTTCAACGGCCAGCTTTCCAGCATGCTCCACTCTTCCCCTCAAGTCTTCAAACAAAAGCCCTGCCTTTGTCAGACTATCGGAGAAGGCATCTCTTTCAGCCTTGACTTTGGCGACCTCGTCGCCGACCTGCTGCTCCCGAGCTCGCGCCTCGGCCAATTGTTGGTCCAGATCGGAGGATAACTTCTGAAGGTGAGAAACTTCAGTATCCAAAGAGGCAGCTCGCCCCTGTTGAAGGGTGGCCTCCTCAATGGTCTCCCTGCTCTTCACCGCCAGAGACGACCCGAACACAAGCGCCTGCTAGAAACAAATCCTATCAGTTCAAAATGATCAAATTTGACAGGGATGAAATGTATTTAGTATCAAAATAATACCTGGCCAAGGGCGTGAATAAATTTTGAGGCAGTCTGGTCCAGAGTGAGCTGCCCTACCTTCTCCTGATCCATAGGGGGGATTACCCCTCGAAGGATCTTCTCGGCCACCGAAGGGCTCCCCAAAATGGAGGCCCTCGGACCAAGTGCAGTGCCCAACGAGGGCGAGCTTCCCTCCCCGGGACCAGAAGAAGGGGCTACTGGATGATGTGCTGGACCAGATTTCTTTTTTGGCTCGGGGATGGGGGTTTGTCCCTTGCCTTTGGAGTCATCTCCAGATTTCGCCTTCTTGCTCGCCGAAGAGGGAGGTTCATCCTCCAGACGCTTCTCGCCAATGACCACCCCCTTTACAGGAGGTGGACCAGATTTTTGGGATGAACTCTCACCTCGGGCTCTCTCCACCCGCTCACCGAGCCTCTTAAGACTGATTCTCCTCGACATTGCTGCAAAAAAGAAAAAAGAGATATATATCAGACGTAAAAAAAATTGACAAAGGTACAAGGGTTTATACCATCCGATCTAAGCTCGGGGGATAGCTCGGAATCGGACCAGGATTCTGACGTCGAAATCGAGCTCGATCCCAACGCTGAGCAAAATTCAAGGACTGGGTCTCGGATTTTCCCCCCCGACCATCTTAATAAGGTCAGGTCGGGAATATGAGGAGCAACCCTCCTCAGTTCTTTCCTAACAGTCCCTATATATTCTATTGAATCATCTTGGGGCTGGCCGTCTTGAGAGAGTTCACCACGGGAAGAGCGGGACTCACCCGCTTTACCCGACGTAGATGACGGCTGCGAATGATCGCCCTCCGATCCTGATTCCGCAGGACCAGGCGAGCTGAAAATCCAGCCAAAAGCCTTAGTTTTGAAAATCATGGGGACATTGTAGCGCCCACGTTCCGCCACCGACTTGGAAATTTGATCATAGAATTCTTGCTCGAACGACAGCAACGTAGGCAACTCGTTGCAGCGTTTATCTGAAAAGAGAGCCATGTTAATACCGATCTATTTAAATAATAAACCAACGCTGGCAAAATAAAAGCCGACCTGAAATTCCCCATGACCTCGGAATCCGTGGTGCTCCCTCCCGAGGTTCTTCATCGAAAAGCTCCCATTTGTCCCCGGAAGCAAAAAACAACCTGCTTTTCCACCCCTTCACGTTGCTGGGGTATCCTCCCAGGATAGTTTTCTTGGACCTCGCCTTGAAGTACAGCCACCCTTGGTCCGGCTTAGGATTATTAGTAAGGGAAAAAATGTTCCTAAACTCGGATAGGGTCATCACAAACTTGTGAACTCGCCACAACGTCACGGCGCCGACAATACTACGCCAGGCGTTGGGGACGAGCTGAGCAGGACAAATTTTATAAAAAAGCAAAATTGACCTAATAATTATAGGAATAGGAAAACGGAGGCCCGCGGGAAAGGCGGCCTCATAAAAAGCCACCTCTCCAGGGCGAGCAGAAAGAATGGTCTCGCCCTCCTCAGGAAGTCTAAGCTGAACACCCTGAGGGAATGAATAAGTCTCCCTTAGCAAGCCGAGCTCCTCAAGGGTCATAGTGTTATGTTCCTTAGTTACAGTGGGATGAATGTTATCTGAAGGAATGACCTCGGCAACAGATGGATCTTCCATTGGTGACCTAGGGGATTGTCTAACCTCGTCAGTAACGTATGATGAACCTTCTCCTAAATGGTCTGAGATCCACGAAGGCAAAGAATCCAAAGTAGGACTCGCCGAGGATCTATGGGACATACAATCGAGTAAAAGAGAGAATGAACGATTACTTACTGTGCTAAGAAGAGGCGATCACAGGCAGGACCAGGGACGTAGGGCAGGAAAGACAACCGGAAGCAAAAACTAGGAGAGAGAGACTAATGATGTTGGTTAGGCAAAAGGGTAAAAGCAAATGGTTAGGGTTCCTTATATATAAGGAGAGTGACGGTTGAGATTCATCCTCTTTAATGGCCCAGATTAATCCGCTTATTCAAATTCTTTTTGAAACTTGAACCCCGAGCCATCAAATCCCGCCAAAGGTAATCATGGCGCCGCCTTGTTTCTCTAAAAAAACCGCTGCAGAATTAAATGCTCCATCCACGTGTCAAACCGGGAAAAGAGGCCATTTAATACGCACCCACGCGGGTCCATAACTTCTAAAGATATTAATCAAAGGTCCCAAATATCTTGACACTTTTGAGTAGGGGGCTACTGATATGGGATAAATCGAACCAACAGATGTTCCGAGCAAATCACGTCGCCCAAGGTTCAAAACTCACCTTCCAGGTCGCCTTATACAGTTAAAGAATCGAGCTCCATTCCATTTACATATTCATGCCAGATCGCCATATGGCGAGATGATTCACCTCGCCCAATACAGAGACGTCTCCTCAAAGATCTCTCTTCAAAAGGACTCCCATCTCCATTAGAGATCTGTTATCACAATACTCCTTACCCAATTGAAGTCCATCTCCATAAAGAGTTCCACCTCTACAAGAGAACTGTCCTCAATAGACTCTAACTCCACAACGACGCCTATAATCACGGACAAATCACCAGTTGGCAGTCTCCTGAATCTCCAGATTGAATAGGGATATTCTCCCATGCTTATCCTTCCGAGGAATCCGCCATACAACACTGACACGACTCAGTTCTCCCGTCTATATAAAGGCCGCTCCCCCATAACAAAAAGGTACGCTCAACACAGGCACTACACACTTTTATTGTGCTCTCCATACTGCCTTAATTTATCTCCTGATCGCCTTGGTCTGATTCATACGCCGGAGGGGTTTTGAGCGGCCTCACCCCGGTCGATTACTTTTGGTTCATTGCTGTGCAGGTCGCATAAGCTTTAGCCGAGGTCCATTGCCGAGGCCGAGGAGCAATTCTGACTGTTGGTTGCTCTTCAGATTTTTACCACAACAATAATAAAAAAACAAAACTGTTAAAAAAAAAACTGGAAAGGGGGCTGGGGGAGGGTAAAAGGGAATTGGGTGGGTCAGGGGTATAATAGTAAATGGGTAAGGGGTTTGGGGTGGGGCCCAGGGTATTTTGTTTTAGGAGAGGTGTGAACTGTGAAGAATAGGTCTCTAATTAGTTGATTGGTACATTTAAATCCATGTCAGAAGGTGATGTGGTGGTGGGAGCCACCATACCAAGGTGGGCCCCCATGGTGAATTGTGATTCCTTTCGTGGGTTCCAATTATTTAATCACCAACCACGTAGTTTTGGCATCTGGGTTAATTTTCCAACAGATACAAAAAGAAAAGAAAGGCTGCCACGTGGGTTCTCTCTCTCTGATAGCTACTGTCTCCCTCTTCTCCAGTAGATTAAGTGTCATCAAAAAGCCCCGGCCCATGGCCCGAAAGGCACAAGTTCGGACCATGCCCAAAATAACATGGGCTGAACCCAATTTTAAAGTCCATAACTTGACTTGAGGCCCATTCCATAGGCCCGTCCTAAGATTTGGCCCGAGATCTATCCCAAACCCCTGTGTGAGGCTCGTACTTATTTTTTATTATTTTTATTTTCATTATACATATTTTTTAGTAGAGAAACTTGGGCTAAAAAATTGTTCGAGTTGAAGCAAAATTTATGAGCTTTTCGAGTCTTTCTGATTTTTAATAAAAAAATTATCTTTTTCAGTTCATATTAACGAGAGGTATCTAAAAGTAATTTTTTATTTAGTTTAGAAAAAACTTGCACTAAAAAATTAAAAATTAGCTAATTTATAGAGTAAAAATAATTTATATGTAGTTAAACTTTTTCCGAAATTAGATGAATTTTTATATTTTTAATTTTTTTCATCAAGCAAAATCAAAAAATATAAATTTAATTCAATAGTTAAAAAGTTTATTAAAGATAAAAAAAAAGCTTTATTTCATATCTCCCTTTGGATGAACAACAAAATAATCTTTATTTTTTTCTATTTATGAGAAATCAACAAAATAATTTTGATATTTTATCATAAAATATCCAAATTATGAATAAAATATATTTTAGTCTTTTAATTTATAATAAAATATATTTATCAAAAAAATTATGTAAATTCCGTTGGCCCAGGCCTAGACCCGGCCCTTAGGCCAAGGTCCAAGTCCAACCTCGTAGGTACGGGTCCCGACCTGTAGGCCCAGACCCGTGGATAGGGACTGAGTCTCATTTTTTTGGCCCAGACTCTTAGACAGGGCCTGGGTCTCGTTATAAACCAATCGATAACGGACGCGTGATAACCCAATTGTCGGCATGTCAGCCAAACGATGTCAAACGAGCCCTAAGGGTAGATGGGCACTTCGGTCCCCATGCCTTAACCGAGCTAATAAACCAATTATAATACAACGCGCAGCCCAATAGTACGTTGAAATGATGGATCTAAGTAGGAGAAAAACAACTGACAAGCATTAACATGCTCGCCAAGCTTCGACTTACCTCGACAAGCATTTGATCTAGCTCATGCGAACTGAGGGTAAATTATAAGGGGATAAAACACACATTCACAAGTTTTGGCCTTGCTAGGACAGGCATCGCTGCTAGTTATCACCATGAAGCAAGCTCAGGGGGGTCTTTGGGCCGAAACTCAGTCGAGACATTACCAAGCATTAACACTGTTCAAACTAAGACTAACATCACTGCCGAGTTGTCGCTCTACAGCAAGCTCGGTGAAAAAATCACGCCGAAGCTTGGCTGAGGAGCAACGATCGGCGGCGATCCCAAGACATACTAGGGGACAAAAGATAGCTTGCATGTCAAAGTTTTCTCTGACAACCCCCATGCTTGGACCGAGGTTGACATCATGATGACAAGCTACCAACTAGGTCCTAGGAGCATGGCTGAGTCATCCGCCTACTCGCTGACACAGCAGTCAGTGCGTCCAAGCACGCATCGAGCTGTAGTCTATCCAGTGACATGAAAGTTGACACGTCCAGACACGCACCGAGTTGAGCTATATAAGGTGAATCCTTATTCTCTCAAAGGTATGTGAATTCAGCTCTAAGAAACTCTCTCTCTCTCTCTCCATACATTGATTATCTGGTCATCTAACTTGACCGTCAAAGAGCCATTTTTTGGAAACAGATCCAGCGGCCGAACTCCCTGTTTCTGTGTCGCAGCTTAGCCATTTTAACTAGTGACTACCTGTAAACCTCCTTTAACGGCCACTGGACCACCATATGTGTCTATCCTCAATTTTCTTTCTTCTATTCCTCAAACACCCCACGCCACACATATTTTAAGATTTTTCTACCGTTTTTTTTGGCAAATGAATACACCTAGGAAATACAGTTTCCTTTTCATGATTTACTTTAATTTGCATTTTTCGCAAATAAATTTCTCGCATCAAACTTTTGGAAAATGAACCGAGTGTTAGGGTACTAAAAAATTAATTTAGTTGTTAGTTTCCAATGCACAAATAGAATCATCAATCTCCATACTCACCAAAGTTGTCAATCCCGTCCCATACACCCCAGAAGTGGTACAAAATGATTAAAACAAAAATAAATGGTCTCCACCCATTGATTATGTTTTTGTTTTGCAAGCTAAGTGGTGATATAAAGTTGATTTTTTTTCTCTTTATATTATATATTTATATTTTATAAAATTTTCATACACGCTCCTTTCGGCGCTCCCAAACTAGGAGTTTCTATGTATCTCTGCTTCCTCGCCCCCGCTCCCACTTTGTGCAACTATGACTCAAACTCATGACTTCAACAACTGAGATGTCTAA
>BRYE01000021.1:10928630-10936130 GCA_030159115.1 Actinidia arguta var. hypoleuca
ACCTCACCGCAAATAATCGCCCACCACCTCCTCCAGCTCCCCGTCATTCTCATCCATCAAGGAACGTATCCCAGAGTCGCCATAGCACCGGGCGAGACAGGCGACGTCACTCTCCCAGCCCTCGCCCTCAACGAGAGGAGAGCCCAAGAAGCCCATCATCAGGGTCATCATTCAGCAAGACGCCAGGGCGGGAAAACGAAGGGGCGAGGCGGGTCAGATCTCCTATGAGGGCTCAGCAAGAACAAGATATATCCACTTCCCAAAAAATTAGGGACCTGGATGCTCGCCTGGACGCTATCAACACGGGGACCGGCGCCCCGATAACTGTAGACGCTTTGATCAGGCAAACTGAACCACCTTTCACCCGCAGGATAATGAGAGCCAGGGTGTCGTCCAGATTCAAACTGCCTACTCAGCTCGGGGTCTATGAAGGCAAAACAGATCCAATGGATCACCTGGATTCTTACAAAAATCTGATGCATCTCCAGGGTTACTCGGACGATGTCATGTGTAAAGCCTTTTCTGCTACACTCAAAGGGGCAGCGAGATCGTGGCTTTGAAAGTTGACACCTGGAACCATAGATTCATTTGGCGAATTGAGCAGACTTTTTGTGGCCATTTTTATGAGTTGCAGGGTCAGGCAGAAAAACGCGTCCCATCTTTTCACTATCCACCAGAAGGAAACGGAGAACTTGAAGGATTATGTGAAGCGATTTAACCAGGCTATATTAGAAGTTGAAGATCCCAGTGACAAGGTGGTCGTCATGGCAATGATGGAGGGGCTTCGTCCAGGTCCCCTGTTCGATTCCCTGTCCAAAAACGTTCCAGAGACATTGTTCGTACTTCAAAGTAAAGCCGATAAATACATCGCCGCGGAAGAATTGGCCGAAGCCAAACGGAGGCGAAGGGGAAAGGAGGACCATAAGAGGAAAGAGCCTGATACAAGGCGATCTGATTATAAAGACGAACGGAGAAGCAAGCAGCCTAATCGGGAGAGGAGGACCAGTGACAGGCGACCTCGCACTCCACCTCGCCGCACTGAGCTGGTGTTGCCACCACTTAATGCTCTAATTGCCCAAGTCCTCACAGAAATCAAGCATGAAGAGTTTGTCAAGTGGCCCTCAAAAATCAAGACTGATCCCCGAAAGAGAAACAAAAATAAATATTGCGAGTTTCACCGAGACCATGGCCATAGTACCGAAGACTGTTTTCATCTAAAGGAGCAAATAGCCGACCTCATCAAAAGGGGATATCTAAGAAAATACGTCGGAGATCGCCATTCCCCCAATTCACCGGAAAGAAAGTACAACGATAACTGACCTACTGCCGGAGAGATTCAGGTAATACACGGTGGGTTTGGATCCGGAGGGAGTTCGAATTCATCTAGAAAGAGGCACGCCAGAAGTGCAGATATGTCCGCAGAAGTTTACAGCCTCTCCTCACCAATGGCCGACGTCAACCCACCAATAACCTTCGACAATGACGATCTGAAAGGCCTGCACCAACCCCATGACGACGCCCTAGTCGTTTCGGGCATCATCGCCAATTTTACCGTCCAACAAATCTTGGTCGACAATGGTAGTTCGGTTGACATTCTATTCATCTCCGCATTTGAAAAAATGAAGATAGGGCTCGACAGGTTGCAGCCCTTTGTGACGCCATTGGTGGGATTTGGAGGAAATCTGACTCATCCCCTGGGATGGGTCAAATTACCAGTTACTTTGGGGACATAACCTCGTCAAACTACTGTTTGGCAGAACTTCATAGTAGTTGATTGCCCTTCCCCCTACAATGCCATTCTAGGCCGCCCAACTCTGGGCAGAACTAAGGCGATCACCTCAACCTACCACTTGAAGATGAAGTTCCCTACCTCGGCAGGAGTGGGAGAAGTGCGGGGCGACCAGAAGGTGGCAAGACAATGTTTCATTTCGGCCATGAAGATCGAGACCCTCCCGGTACCGAATATCCAATAGCAATTACCGATCAACGATGGCAAGATGGAATCCCTGAGGGACGAGATGGAACAGGTGGTCTTGATGGATCCCCGAGAAACCGAAAACACTAAGCCCCTTGAAGAAACTACCTCAATTTCCATTCATTCGGAATATCCTAATCGCCACGTCATGATCGGAACAGAACTTGCCGCAGAACAGCGCGACGCTTTAGTGGAATTCTTAAAAAGAAACTTCGATGTTTTTGCCTGGTCCCAAGGTGACGTCCCGGGGATAGACCCTCAGGTCGCCATGCATAAATTACAGATCAATCCAGCAAATTCTCTTGTTTGCCAAAAGAGGTGGAAATTCGCCCCTGAGCGACTTCGAGTCATCGACGAAGAGGTCGCCAAACTCATCAGAGCTAAAGTTATCAAGGAAGCCCACTATCCAGAATGGTTAGCTAATGTTGTCGTCGCCCCTAAAAAGGGGGAAAGTGGAGAGTATGCGTGGACTACACTGATCTCAACAAAGCATGCCCAAAAGACAGTTTTCCACTGCCAAAAATTGATTTGATAGTCGACGCCACATCAAAGCACGAGCTTCTCAGCTTCATGGATGCCTTTTCAGGATATCACCAGATCAAGATGTTTCCCCCCGACGTAGAGAAAACTTCCTTCATCACGGAACGAGGATTGTACTACTACGAGGTCATGCCATTTGGTCTCAAAAATGCCGGGGCTACTTATCAAAGATTAGTAAACAAGATGTTCAAAGAGCTAATCGAAAAGACCATGGAAGTATATATAGACGACATGCTAGTGAAAAGCCTCGAAGCAGCAAAGCACATCGCCCACCTTGAAGAAGCTTTCAACATTCTGAGGAAACACAGGATGATGTTAAATCCTTCCAAATGCATTTTTGGCGTATCATCCGGAAAATTCTTAGGGTTCCTGGTAACCAAACGTGGGATTGAAGCTAATCCAGACCAAATTCAAGCTCTGCTTGGGATGAGCTCGCCCAGAAACATCCGAGAAGTCCAGCAGCTAACCGGACGGGTTGCCGCCCTCAACCGATTTGTTTCCAAACCAGCGGACAGATGTTTACCATTCTTCAAAATCCTAAGGAAAAATCAAAATTTCCAGTGGACAGAAGAATCAGAAGAAGCTTTTCAACAACTTAAAAAGTATTTGGGGTCACCTCCTGTGCTCGTGGTTCCGACCACGGGAGAAGAATTGTTCATATACCTCGCCGTTTCAGCCACAGCAGTAAGTGCCGTGCTCGTCCGAGAGGAGAACCATGTCCAAAAACCGGTATATTATGTTAGTAAAGTCCTTATAGGTGCTGAGAACAGATACGTAATGATTGAAAAGCTCGCCTACGCCCTCCTGATCGCTGCCAGAAAACTTCGCCATTATTTTCAGGCCCATCCCGTCACCGTATTGACCGATCAGTCGTTAAAACTAGTTCTTCAACGACCAAATACTTCGGGAAGACTACTGAAATGGTCCATTGAGTTGAGCGAATTCCATATTAACTATAAATCGAGGACGGCAATTAAAGCCCAGGCTTTAGCCGACTTCGTGGCCGAATCCACTCACCTGCCCGATCTAGAATTCTCGGAGGAAGGGATTCACAACTCAGAAAATGACCTCGGGAGCTCGGGGGAGGAAAAGCTCGACAAATGGACATTGTTTGTTGATGGGTCCTCCAATCAACACGGGTACGGTGCAGGTCTTGTTCTGCAAACCCCAGAAGGAGAACAGATGGAATACGCCATACGAATTGGGTTCAAAGTCACCAATAACGAAGCTGAGTACGAAGCCCTCCTCGCCGGATTACGGGTCGCCACAAGATTGGGAGTCCAATCAATTGAAGCCTACAGCGACTCCCAACTAGTGGCTAACTAGGTTCAGGGAGATTACCTCGCTAGGGATGTACGAATGGCAGCTTATTTGGATGAAGTTAAACGCTTAACTCAAAAGATCAAAAGGTTCACCATTCAACAAATCCCCAGAGAAGAAAACAGAAAAGCAGACGCCCTAGCAAATCTTGCTTGAACTTTTGATTTTATATCAGACGCCCTAGCAAATGCCTTATTCCATGGTTTATGGAACTGAGTCAGTGATACCTGTCGAAATCGGAATGCCGAGTTTCAGGACTTCAAACTTTAATAAAGATAGCAATGATGGCGAGCTGAGGCTCAACCTTGACCTCCTTGAAGAAAAGCGGGAACAAGCAGGCATACGCCACGCGGCTTACAAACATCAAGTCGCCAAATATTTCAACCAGAGGGTCAAACACAGATCATTCTTACCGGGCGACCTAGTTCTGCGAAAAGTTACCCTGTCAACTAAAGAGCCAAATGCTGGAAAATTAAGACCAACATGGGAAGGCCCCTACAAGGTCGTCAAGGTAACTAGACCGGGGACTTATTGGCTGGAAGACATGAACGGAAAAACACTCTCCCATCCTTGGAACGCTGAACATTTGAAGAAATATTTTCAATAATTCTCCTGGGCAAAATACTTGTAACTCCTAGATTTTATTCTTTTGAGTAATAAAATTTCTCCAGTTTATTTCAACAATAGTGCAAAATGAAGATCGCCTATTTAAGATCGCCAGTTCATCGAAAGATGACGGAGGCATCTTGGTCGCCTATTCAAGATCGCTAGTTCATCGAAAGATGACAGGCATCTTGGTCGCCTATTCAAGATCGCCAGTTCATCGAAAGATGACAGGCATCTTGGTCCAGTTCATCGAAAGATGACAGGCATCTTGGTCGCCTATTCAAGATCGCCAGTTCATTGAAAGATGACGGAGGCATCTTGATCGCCTATTTAAGGTCGCCAGATCATCGAAAGAATTGCACAAGGATACAATATAAAAACCAACATACAAAATTGTCGAATCAACGTTTATATTCATGACTATTCACATTACAAATTACATTTATGATAAAGGGGGAGGGTTGTCCTCGCCTTGAGGAGCTGCGTCGCCCGGAGGATTCACGTCTCCTTTTTCAACAGTTTGTTCCTCGCCCCCTTCTCCTTCTCCTTCATCCTCCAGGGCAAGCAGGTTGAGATCGAGACGCATCTCTTCTAAGTTTATGGCCAGGTCAGGATAATGATGGCGTAGCTGACGTTTGCAGAAATCAAACCCGTCGCCAAAATACCTCGAGGATGAGCTTTCAACAGCCTCGGCGAAATCTGACGAAGATTTAAATTCTTCAACGGCCAGCTTTCCAGCATGCTCCACTCTTCCCCTCAAGTCTTCAACCAAAAGCCCTGCCTTTGTCAGACTATCGGAGAAGGCATCTCTTTCAGCCTTGACTTTGGCGACCTCGTCGCCGACCTGCTGCTCCCGAGCTCGCGCCTCGGCCAATTGTTGCTCCAGATCGAAGGATAACTTCTGAAGGCGAGAAACTTCAGTATCCAAAGAGGCAGCTCGCCCCTGTTGAAGGGTGGCCTCCTCAATGGTCTCCCTGCTCTTCACCGCCAGAGACGACCCGAACACAAGCGCCTGCTACAAACAAATCCTATCAGTTCAAAATGATCAAATTTGACAGGGATGAAACGTATTTAGTATCAAAATAATACCTGGCCAAGGGCGTGAATAAATTTTGAGGCAGTCTGGTCCAGAGTGAGCTGCCCCACCTTCTCCTGATCCATAGGGGGGATTACCCCTCGAAGGATCTTCTCGGCCACCGAAGGGCTCCCCAAAATGGAGGCCCTCGGACCAAGTGCAGTGCCCAACGAGGGCGAGCTTCCCTCCCCGGGATCAGAAGAAGGGGCTACTGGATGATGTGCTGGACCATATTTCTTTTTTGGCTCGGGGATGAGGGCTTGTCCCTTGCCTTTGGAGTCATCTCCAAATTTCGCCTTCTTGCTCGCCGAAGAGGGAGGTTCATCCGCCGGACGCTTCTCGCCAATGACCACCCCCTTTGCAAGAGGTGGACCAGATTTTTGGGATGAACTCTCACCTCGGGCTCTCTCCACCCGCTCACCGAGCCTCTTAAGACTGATTCTCCTCGACATTGCTGCAAAAAAAAAAAGGAGATATATATCAGACGTAAAAAAAATCGACAAAGGTACAAGAGTTTATACCATCCGATCTAAGCTCGGGGGATAGCTCGGAATCCGACCAGGATTCTGACGTCGAAATCGAGCTCGATCCCAACGCTGAGCAAAATTCAAGGACTGGGTCTCGGATTTTTCCCCCCGACCATCTTAATAAGGTCAGGTCGGGAATATGAGGAGCAACCCTCCTCAGTTCTTTCCTAACAGTCCCTATATATTCTATTGAATCATCTTGGGGCTGGCCGTCTTGAGGGAGTTCACCACGGGAAGAGCGGGACTCACCCGCTTTACCCGACGTAGATGACGGCTGCGAATGATCGCCCTCCGATCCTGATTCCGCAGGACCAGGCGAGCTGAAAATCTGGCCAAAAGCCTTAGTTTTGAAAATCATGGGGACATTGTAGCGCCCACGTTCTGCCACCGACTTGAAAATTTGATCATAGAATTCTTGCTCGAACGACAGCAACGTAGGTAGCTCGTTGCAGCGTTTATCTGAAAAGAGAGCCATGTTAATACCGATCTATTTAAATAATAAACCAACGCTGGCAAAATAAAAGCCGACCTGGAATTCCCCATGACCTCGGAATCCGCGGTACTCCTTCCCGAGGTTCTTCATCGAAAAGCTCCCATTTGTCCCTAGAAGCAAAAAAGAACCTGCTTTTCCACCCCTTCACGTTGCTGGGGTATCCTCCCAGGATAGTTTTCTTGGACCTCGCCTTGAAGTACAGCCACCCTTGGTCCGGCTTAGGATTATTAGTAAGGGAAAAAATGTTCATAAACTCGGATAGGGTCATCACAAACTTGTGAACTCGCCACAACGTCACGGCGCCGACAATACTACGCCAGGCGTTGGGGACGAGCTGAGCAGGACAAATTTTATAAAAAAGCAAAATTGACCTAATAATTATAGGAATAGGAAAACGGAGGCCCGCGGGAAAGGCGGCCTCATAAAAAGCCACCTCTCCAGGGCGAGCAGAAAGAATGGTCTCGCCCTCCTCAGGAAATCTAAGCTGAACACCCTGAGGGAATGAATAAGTCTCCCTTAGCAAGCCGAGCTCCTCAAGGGTCATAGTGTTATGTTCTTAGTTACAGTGGGATGAATGTTATCTGAAGGAATGACCTCGCCAACAGATGGATCTTCCATTGGTGACCTAGGGGATTGTCTAACCTCGTCAGTAACGTATGATGAACCTTCTCCTAAATGGTCTGAGATCCACGAAGGCAAAGAATCCAAAGTAGGACTCGCCGAGGATCTATGGGACATACAATCGAGTAAAAGAGAGAATGAACGATTACTTACTGTGCTAAGAAGAGGCGATCACAGGCAGGACCAGGGACGTAGGGCAGGAAAGACAACCGGAAGCAAAAACTAGGAGAGAGAGACTAATGATGTTGGTTAGGCAAAAGGGTAAAAGCAAATGGTTAGGGTTCCTTATATATAAGGAGAGTGACAGTTGAGATTCATCCTCTTTAATGGCCCAGATTAATCC
>BRYE01000021.1:10966130-10978630 GCA_030159115.1 Actinidia arguta var. hypoleuca
GAACAAGGATAAGACCAGAATGTCATTGCCAGTGTTCTTAGAACCCCCACCTGCACTTGTTGTGGGCCCACACCGTAAGCCACTCAGTGAAGAGAATCCTCCAAAGTACAAAACCAAGAAGTTTAATGATTATATTCATTGCAAGCTCAACAAAATCCCACCGTAGTTACATCCACCCCATATATATGGGTATAAGATTTCTCAAAACAGATTTAGATTCAGGAGTTTCGGAACTGTGTCATCTTATTTTCTACAATTTTTACTTTTAATTTTAACAATAAAAACTTTCATAATTGTTTAAAAAAACTAATTATGGGAAGTCTGTTAAAAAAATAATTTATAATTTTTAAAATTATATAGAACTTAAATTAAATATCTAAAATGTCTACAAGAAAAGTAATGATGATCTTTCTAGATCTTTTTATAATTAAATATCTAGAATGTCTAGAAGAAGAGTAATGATGATCTTTCTAGATTTTTACAATATGCTTGTGAAGTCCTAGGTTAGAATTATCTAGACAAGAGTATAGGTCTTTTTAAACTAGAAGAAAGTGAGTTGTTGAGCTCTATAAATATAGCCTCCTGTTCTCCTGTGTACTTAGAAAAATGAATTAGAAAAAGTAAGTTCAAAAGTCTTCCACTGTAAATCCTTTACTATACCTTTACCCCTTTTCTTTCCTAACAAATTTAATTTTTTCAACTTTTCTTCAACTTTTCTTCAAACTTTAAACTAACACCCCAACAATTTTTGGTATCAGAGCTAGAACCCCAAATTCATCCTTGCCCTCCTTAGTCTCCTATCATCCACCATGGAAGCCAACTCCTTCACTTTCAACTATACACAAACTCTCATCCCTATATTTGAGGGAGAGAATTATGAATATTGGAGCATTCAAATGAAGACTTTATTCATCTCACAAGACTCATGGGATCTTGTTGAAAGCGGATACGAGGAACCGGCAAATGACGAAGAAGAAGTAACTTGTTAGAGACAAAGAAGAAGAAATGGAAGGAGAACAAGAAGAGAGATGCATTAGCTCTACTCAACATTCAACTTGGGGTAAGCAAATTGACCTTTCCAAGAATTTTGGATGCAAAAACTTCATAGGAAGCATGGGACACATTAAAAGTTGAATATCAAGGTTATGATAAGGTTATCTCCATTAAACTTCAAACACTCTAGAAAGATATTGATAATCTAGCAATGAAGGAAAATGAATCCGTTCAAATATTTTTTATACGAGTTATTGGAATTGTCAATCATATTTGAAGTTATGGAGATACCCTTATAGATAAAAGAATTGTTGAAAAAGTTTTAAGAAGTTTGCCTCCAAAATTTGAGCATATTGTAGCCGCTATCGAAGAATCCAAGGATTTTTCCAAACTTACTCGACATGAACTAATGAGTTCTCTCGAGGCACATGAGTAAAGAATGAGCAGGTTCACAAATCAATCCTTGGAGCAAGCATTTTAAAGCAAAATCAATTTTGGAGGAAAGAAGCAAGAAATTCCTGAAAATGGCTCATCTCGAGGAGGAGTCATGAACGAAAAAGGACGTGGAGGCCAAAATGTATTTCAAGCCTGGAACAAAGGAAAAGGATGCGACAATCAAAGGGATTTCTAATGGCGGTAACTCTAACTCTTCTTGTATTATTTGCAAAAGATCCAATCATGCATCCGAAGAATGCATATTTAAATGCAAGAGATGTAAATTTTCTAATCATTCTGATCGAGATTATTGGTTCAATCTTGAGAAAAATAAAACTAATTTTTCATAACAAAATAAAGCAGAATAATTATTCTCTTGCATGAATGCATAAGAAGAATCAAATAACGTTTGGTACTTGGATAGTGGATGCAGTAATCATATGGCAGTGATCTTAAAAAGTTTGTGCAGCTTGATGATAATGTCTCTTTACAAGTAAAGTTGGGAGATCGAAAGCTGCAAAATGTTAAAGGAAAACGAGTTATCGCCGACTACACAAAGGGAGGTAACAAAAGATTAATTTTTGATGTTCTTTATGTTCTTGGGCTAACTCAAAATTTATTAAGTGTAGGCCAATTACTACAAAAGGACTATGCAATTAAATTTGATAATGGTTAATGCATAATTATTGACAAAAAGAAAAATTTGCTTGGGATCTATTGATGATCGATTGATGACAACAAACTTACTGTGATAATATGTCAGCACGGCTATATTGATAGTGATTGGGCTGGATCAATTGATGATCGAAAGAGCACGGTTGGCTACGTATTTTGCTTGGGATCTAATATTATTGCTTGGAGTTCTAAAAGGCAAAAGACAATTGCTCTATCATCAGCAGAAGTAGAATATATAGTAGCTATCGATGCAACATGTGAGGCTATATGGCTTAGAAGAATTCTTTCAGATATGAAGCATAAAGAAGAAGGCCCTACAATCATCTACTATGATAATATGTCAGCTATAGCAACGAGCAAAAAATTCAGTTTTTCACGGGAAAATAAAGCACATTGAGCTCCGACATCAGTTGATCAGAGACTTGGTGCAGAATGGAGAAATTGAGCTTGAATTTGCCAATACGAAGGAGCAGCTAGCTGACATAATGACCAAAGCAGTAACAACAAATAAATTCTCTTAGTTTCACGAAGTTATGAAAATTACAAATTAAGGAGTGTTAAAAAAAGTAATTTATAATTTTTAGAATTATATAGAACTTAAATTAAATATCTAGAATGTCTAAAAGAAGAGTAATGATGATCTTTCTAGATCTTTTACAGTATGCTTGTGAAGTCCTAAGTTAGAATTATCTAGACAAGTTTATAAGTCTTTCTAGACTAGAAGAAAGTTAGTTGTTGACCACTATAAATAGAGCCTCCTTGTCTCTGTGTACTCAAAAAAATGAATTAGAAAAAGTAAGTTCAAAAGTCTTCCGCTATAAATCCTTTATTACACCTTTACCCCTTTTGTTTCCTAACAAATCTAATTTTTCCAACTTTCTTTCAATTTTAAACTAGCACCTCAACCACCATTTTTTGGATAATTAAAGTCACCATTAAACACCCATGTAGGCTAATTTTACAGCTCAAGTTGTAGAGTTCTGTACTCATGTTCTCATAGTGGGTTTTTTCTTGTTTTTTTTTTGGTTCTTGTATAGGTAACAAAATGTAGGTATGTATTCATGTTTATGTTTAAATTTTCGTGTAATTATAGAAGTGGTATTGTTTGAGATTTTCGTAGATAACTCGTGCCAATGGAGGGTTATGGCAAATCACTGAATAAAATTGTAGCCTTAGTTTTTTTGTCAATCACTAGTATCTCATCGCATGCGTAGCATGAGCTCTTTTTTTTTTTTTCTTCATCAATTCTTCTAATTTTTTACATTTATAGTTCATATTCATGTGGACTATACCAAGGAGTCTCATTCATTTGGAAGTTATGCTTTAGTAGTTTCAGTTTTCATGTGTGAAAATTGATCTTACCAATTGGTAAGTGTTGTTGTTTGCATTTGTAGATTATGTTTTGGAGTTTGCATTTTAGAAAGAGTCATTTTCTTTGTGCTGGATTTGCATAGTTCTTTTTTTTTTTTTTTTCACTTTGTGCTTGTGCTATTTGCTCCTTTAAAGTTGCAATTGAAAATAATTAGATAGGTGCTCTATAACCAGATAAATTGGTGGCCTCGTAACAAAACTTATGCAGTGAGAAGATTGGTTTGAAACTTCTAAAGTTGTATGCATCTCTCTTTGTTTGGAATAAACACACTTTCCCAACGATGTTCTTTTCGTCCTCCAGAATTTTTCCAGCATTGTCTGTTGGTAAAAATATTCGGTAATACAGAATTTCAAAAAATAATTTTCATTAATCACAATAAAATTTACCTAAAATAAATTGAATGAGACACAAACAAATTTTATTTGCCCAGTTCTGCAAACGCAGTCTCGTTAAGAAAAATTCGCCGCCTACTGAGGGTGTTGTAGTCTTTATCAGCGTCTTCCTCCCAAGATAAAACGACTAAACTGCGTACGTCAAAACACAATCGAGATAAGCCTTGACGAACTTGAGCTCGCGTCTGTCTCTCTTTCTCAAAGAACCAAAACTCAGAACAATGAACACTATGTAAACTCTGTTCTTTTTCAGATGTCTTTTTCAACACAAGCACGATGGTTTATATAATAGAAGTAAAAGACTACTCAAATTTCTATAGAAAATAAAATAAAAATTGCAACCATTGAATAGTGCAATTATTCTTCAATTCATGACGAACTCAGAGTAGACTATGTTGTTGTGCTCAAAACGAATAACCGATCACACACACACAAAAGACAATAAAAATTTACGTGGTTCAACCAATAATGCCTACATCCAGGGAGAGAAAGCAGTAATCCACTATATCGAACGAATGGATTACAAAGGATGAGACTCATCTTCTCAACTCACTCTCTCTCACAATCTCTCTCTGTCTTACCTCTCAATCTCACCTCACAGTATTCTCTGCTCTCAGCACACCGCACCACTCTATGCCAAAATCTAAGCACCCTGCCCTCCCTTTTATAGACCAAGGGAAGAAGGTGGTAGAGTTTTAAACAAATACCTAATTGTTATCCTAATCTAACTAGGAAAACATAAAAGATAATCACTCTCAAGAGTCCTAAATAACTCGAGAGTTCCACTCTTATATGGACACTCTATGTAAGCCATAACTGAACTTGGGCTTGGCTACTGGGCTTGGACTCATACAGATGGACTGGACTCAACAACTATTCGGTTGTCTCATGAGACCCTCCAAACAACACTTTATTCATATCAAAATTTTCAACATTGTCTATGTGTAAATGGAATATGTAAATTTTTTGAAGACCTAGTCTATAGCTATCAGGGTGGTTCTTATTTTAGATTGGGATTTGTGTCTATCTTGTTAATCATGTTTAGTATTTTAGACGTTGAGTCTTCGATAAGTTGTTCAACTTCTTTTCCAAACATGACAAATAATCCTTCGTCTGATTCATCTTCAGCTTCCACATTGGATATATTTTGATCCGACAACGATAATAAATAATGAGTAATAGTGCTAAAATGACATTACACCCATGCTAAAATACAACTATTTTCTAATATTTTGATACTGTAACTAGCCAAAAATAGTTTTTAAGTTTTCCAAAATAGCTTTAACCATTCGAGTTGTTTTCATGGGACCAAATGGTAAGAACATATTCCGTTGTTTAAGCTAGTTTGGCATGCTATAGTTATTATCTAGAAGGCAAACTATGAGGGGGTTGAAATAGGTTTGCTAGGGTTTAATGGCCAATTAAAAATTTCTTCTCAAAACTTACACTAATAATAAGCTTATAGATATAACAATTATTATAAGTAAAGTAAAGAATGGTGAAGAGAGAAGGATGCAAACGATTTATAGTGGTTTGAAAAATCTCGGCCTACGTCCACTCTCCAAGCTTCTTCTTGGAAATTCACTACATACAAGCTTACGAGTGCTTGATTACATTTACAATCATTAGAACTCTTCTAATCTTCAAGAATCTTCCACTCTTGGGTCTTTTACAATCACTCAATGTGATTCTCTCAATAAAGTAAAATTAATGAGTAATTTGTAGCTCACCAAGTCTAGATCGAATAATAAATATAATGAAACTCTCTTTCTCTAGAGTGATCTAACTCTATTTGATCTCAATCAATCTCACAATGAATGCTTAGAGGATTGATGTGATGAATACAAGTAAGTGTAAGAATTTAGAGCACTTCAATGTCTTACCAACAATCTCAAAGATTGAATATATAAGCACAGGCATGAAAATGGATGATGTAGCATTAAATGCATTGATGTAGCCGTTCTAATTTAACCCCAACTGTTGGATCTTTGATTTGAATGTGCCAGATCAAAAATTCAAACTTCAGTTACGAATTACGGCCGATGAACTAAATTTCTAGTGGCTTGAAGGGTTTATACTTTCAGTCGTGATCCTTTGAACATTCGGTCGATCAAACTCCAACTTCGATCGCCAATGTTCTGAATATCCAGAGAGCAATTCTGTTGCTCTTCTAATTTCTTGGACTTCGCCGGTGCTCCTGAGGTTCAGTTGTACTTCTTCAATTTCGGTCGTGCTTCTCCAAACTTCGGTTGACTAAATATAAACTTCAGTCATTAGTAAACTATAATTCCAGAGAGTATACCAATTTAATATTTGTTTGTTTTATCATTTGGATTTGCTTCTGAGACTTCGGTTGAGAACTTCGATCGTGCCCTTATATCTTTCAAAGAGCAAACATTGACAGTCTGTCTTGATGCTTCAGGCTTCAGTTGTGCTCTTCTAACTTCGATCGACAAGTTCGATCGATCAAACTTTTGACAAATAGCCTATTTGCTTATTTCAGTTAGCAGATCAAGCCGTTGATTTGTCATTTTGAGTTTGAGTGTTAATGTAATACTCCAAATTTGAGTTTGATTTGTCATTTTGACAGATACCCAAATTTTTTCTTAATTAGATAAATTAAGACTCGTACGTTAAATTAATGTGAGTAATTATGATTATAAGGATCAAATCGATCAATTAGAGCCAGAACACAGGCAAAATCCTAGACTTAAGTCTATAGCCAAGAATCCTTCTTGGCGTTCAAACTCTAAAGAGGGCGTTCGAACGCTAAAGCTTGAAATAGTTTTTATGTCTTTTGGGCGGTCGAACACTAAGGCCAAGTTTCTTCTTGGCGTTCGAACGTTGCGTTCGAATGCCCAGAAAAGGTAAAAAGTTCCATAGGATTTGGCATTACCCTTTGTTCCTCTTAGCGTTCGAACGGTAAAAAGTAGCATTCGAACGCTAGCAGCTTAAAAAAAAGGAACAAAGGGTAAAAATAGAGGAGGGCACTTGGGATTATTTCCAATGTGTCTTGGGTTATACACACTCACACACACACACACACATATATATAGAGAGAGAGAGAGAGGAGAAGAAAGGGAAGAGGAAGGGAAAAGATGAAGAAGAAGAGAGAGAGAATCTTGAGACCCAAAATTCAAGCTAGGAGAAGCCACTGTTGGAGCTTGAGGAAGCTTAGGAAAGAGGTAAAAAATCTAAACCTTTGAATGTTATATGTGTAATGTATATATATGTAATGAATGTTGGTTTAGAGACTCATTTGAGTCTCATTTGGGTTGAATATCAAGTATTGAGACTTGATTTGGGTGATTTGGGTGTAGGTTTTCAAAAACCCCAATTTATGTCATATTAGGATTTTCAAAATTTTGTATTTTAGATCTAGCATATTAGAGTTGCTTTTAAGAGTTGAGTTTGAGTTATTGAAGCCAAATCGGGTTAGTCTTTGGGCTTTAAGAGCCTTGAAAAAAGTGGAATGAATTTGGAGAAGGTTTGATAAACTTAAGTGACCATTTCTACTGCTACATACAGCCAGCGTTCGAACGCCAGCCCAATATTTAGGTAATTTTGACCTTTTCTTTTAAGACATGTTATTGTTATCCGAACGGTGTTTAACCCCTTAACCAACCTATATAGAGACTTAGGTCAATTTTTATGAGGTATAGGCTTAGAGAATAATTTTATTCTCATATTAGTTGGTCATAGTGTTAACATTCTATATTTTATGTCCTTAGATGTAGAAACGCATTGCTTAGCAACCACTCAAAGGCATCGAAGTGAGTAACATGATGTCATGAACAAAATCTATGTATTTTTCAAACGTTTTTTATGTGAACTATTATACATGCAAATGTTTTAGTTGTTTTAATGCATAAACGATTATGTTTCACTAGAACTATCATGTCTTTTAAACGCATGATAATAATTGATGAATGGAAAACCCATGGATGAATGCTTTTATATGAAAGAACGATAGAATTTCAATGCATAGAAAAGAATGATTTCAAACTATGCTATGTTTACGATTATGAAAGTCTCAAGCTATGCTATGTATACATGAGTTTCAAGTTTATGAAAGTTTCAAGTTTTTAAAAAGCTATGCTATGTTTACATGAGGATTTTATACGCGATATACATGTTATGCAAATGATCCATGATATTTTTACGTTCATGCATTATTGTTATTCACTAATCGTATAGGTTAAGTTTTTAAAAATAATTTTTCAGAAAACCAATCTGAGGAGCATTAGAAGAAAGTGACAGAGTTGTGGCTCAAGGGCCTTATATAGTTGTTGATGGGCTTGACTCATATTTTGTAGTAACGCTATGACACAGTTGGCCATATAATGTATGTAAGAAGTTGGCCATGTTATGTATGTAAAAAGTTAAACTTATGCATAGCCTGAATGTACTCGACACTTTATAATTTCTAGTTATTATGATATTTTTGTAATTATGTATCATTGTAAATGATTATGCACAGGTGTTCAATCGGTTTAATGTATGTTAGCCTTGATAGTCAGGCTACCAGTCGGTCACGAGTCTTCGATCGGCATAAGCCGGGTTACGGGGCATGACAAAGTGATTTTAGAGCAATAGGTTGACACTGTAAGATCAGGTAATGACTATCAAAGCAATAGGTTGACACTATAAGATCAAGTTATGTCTATCAGTGGTATATATTAACACCATAAGATCGAGTCATGTTTAGATAGAATTCTAGGATTGACTACATTGCTGAGAGTGGATGATTTGTTTTATCGACTTCAGGACACCCAAGTATTTTCTAAGAACTTGAACCAAAAGTACATACTGATTTTGAAAGAAAATTAGAGACGAGCTTATAAATCAAATTCAGAGTTGATGACAAAAGTGTCAAAGATACTCTTGGTATTTATTTTGGAGATACAAATCATTCATCCCACAAAGGGTTTCAAGGTTATATATATATATATATAGTTTCAATTGGAAGTACGTTTCCCGATATATTTAAAAGGTAGTTGGATATATGATTTTGCTAAAGACAATGGACATATAGGAACTAGAAATCAGGATCAATTATGGTGTCGAAAATGCTTGCTGCATTTCGAAGTGAAACAAAAGTATTATATGCCTCACAATATAGTTGTCGTTTTATTTTTTATGAAAGGTTTTATTAGTGAAAAATTATGTTTAGTTATAATTATATTTTCTAGAGTTGATTTGGACTTCTTAGAGGTTTGTTGATCTGAATAGGAAGAATCATGGCTTATGATTTAGTAATATTGAACTTTGGAGCTACTAACTTGGTGACCAATTTAAGAGGAATGTTATGAGTATGCTGATAAACGATATCATATTAAGACGCTAATTGGAGAATTAAACTGAATAAATGAATTTGGTACTTGATGTCATTGATAATAGGGTGAGTACTTCAAAACGTTACAAGTTCGATTGGATAGAACTCAAACCTCGTAGGTGTGAAATTATTCATCTAAGACCTGTAACGAAAGAGTATTATCAGAGTGGTGCAGTAGAAGCATCATGGGACTGCTAAATCGTTAATTTATTTTATTTTGATTGGATAGAAATAATCCAATTGGTGGGTTATTGCCTTATTAACAATTTAGATTTTATAGATGAATTGATACTTCTTATAGTTGGTGTTGTGGTCTTATGCTCTATTCAATGACAATATTTTTACGGTCGGTGTCTAACAAAAATTATAGTCTGAGCATTTAGAATATGTAATGTGTTTGAGGAACATGGATAGCTGAAGGATCCAATTGGGTGTACTAAGCTAATTAGTAAAATTTTCCAGGGTTGCAGGATGGTCAACATGAATTTTAGAACTCATTACTATTTTAGAGAACCATGAGGAAGGGACAGTGAATTTTGATTACCAACCTAACTTTTCTTGTGATGTTTACCTCAATAATATTAAATTGTGGTGAAAATGGTGATGTTTAGTAGTTTTAAAGATCTTAGATTGCGAGCCTATGTTTTGTTATCTTAATACTATGTTGAATTACTAAGATATATAGAGTTGAACCATGGATGTAGTAAATAATATAAATACGATGCTGATCAAGCTTAGGGATCAATTTTTTAAGGTGGGAAGAATGTAATACCCTGAACCTAGAATTTTCCTTAATTAGATAAATTAAGACCCGTACGTTAAATTAATGTGAGTAATTATAATTATAAGGATCAAAGCGATCAATTAAAGATAGAATGCTTTTTGGCGTTCGAACGCTAAAGAGGGCGTTCGAACGCTAAGGCTAAGTTTCTTCTTGGTGTTCGAACGCCCATATTCAAACGCTAATATTAGTGTTTGAACGCCAAATCCTGTGACACTTTTTACCTTTTCTGGGTATTAAAACATCAAGCCTACAAACTAAAGTATTGTCTTCATAGCGTTCGAATGCTAACAGTTTAAAAAGAAAATAAAGAAAGATGAACAAAGGATAAAAATAGAGGAGGGCAAATAGGATTATTTCCCGTTTGTCTTGGATTATATACACACACACACTTCACAAACACACACACACGTATAGAGAGAGAGAGAGAGGAGAAGAAACGGAAGAAGAAGGGAAAATAAGAAGAAGAAGAAGAAGAAGAAGAAGAAGAAGAGAGAGAGAAAGAGAACCTCGAGAGTCAAAATCTAAGCTAGGAGAAGCCATTGTTGGAGCTTGAAGAAGCTTGGAAAAGAGGTAAAAATCCTAAACCCTTGAATGTTATATGTGTAATGTATATATATGTAATGAATGTTGTTTTAGAGACTCATTTGAGTCTCATTTGGGTTGAATATCAAGTATTGAGACTTGATTTGGGTGATTTGGGAGTGGGTTTGCAAAACCCCCAATTTATGTCATATTAGGGTTTGTAAAATTTTGTATTTTAGATCTAGCATGTTTGGATTGCTTTTGAGAGTTGAGTTTGAGTTATTGTACCCAAATTGAGTTAGTCTTTGAGCTTTAAGAGCCTTGAAAGATGTGGTATGATTTTAGAGAAGGTTTGATGAATTTAAGTGAACATTTTTGCTGTTGCGTACAACCAGCGTTCGAACGCCAGACCCGGTGTTCGAACGCTGAATGTTTAATGCCTAGCGTTCGAACGTCAAACCTAGCATTCGAATACCAACCCAGTTTTTAAGCAATTTTGACATTTTTCTTTAAGACATGTTATTGTTATCCGAAGGGTGTTTAACCCCTTAATCAATCTATATAGAGACTTAGGTCTATTTCTATGAGGTCTAGGTCAAGAGAATTGTTTTATTTTTATATTAGTTGATCATAGTGTTAATATTCCATATTTTATGTCCTTAAATGTAGGAACACATTGCTTAGCAACCACTCAAAGAAATTGAGGTGAGTAACATGATGACATGAACAAAATCTATGTACTTTCTAAATGTTTTCTATGTGAACTATTATACATGCAAATATTTTACATGTTTTAATGCATAAGCGATTATGTTTCGCTATAATTATCATGTCTTTTAAATGCATGGTAATAATTGTATGTTATGAATGGAAAACCCATGGATGAAAGCTTTTGCATGAAAGAACGATATAATTTCAATGTATAGCAAAGAATTCTTATGCGTAGCGTCAACTCAAGGTCTTCTCGTGGCGAGACCTTAATCTAGTCCGATAGTCCTACGATAGAGGACGTGAAATAAACTATCTATATTAGGAGACGTCCCTAGCCTAAAGAGCCCCCGTGACCTATATGATTACTATGTTGAGGGACCAAAAAGTTACTATGCTGAGTTATTGCACCTTATGTACTTACAGCTTTACGTTTATGAAAGATTTTAAGCTATGCCATGTTTACGATTATGAAAGTCTCAAGCTATGCTATGTTTACGATTATGAAAGTTTCAAGCTATTTCATATATACATGAGCTTCAAGTTTATAAAAGTTTTAAGTTTTGAAAAAAGTTATGCTATGTTTACATAAGGGTTTCATACGAGATATACATGTTATGCTAATGATCCATTATATATTTTACGTTCATGCATTGTTGTTATTTACTAAGCGTATAACTTAAGTTTTCAAAATAATTTTTCAGGAAGCCAATCCGATGAGCATTAGAAGGAAGTGTCAGAGTTGTGGCTCAAGAGCCTTATGTAGTTGTTGATGGACTAGACCCATATTTTGTAGGAACACTATGACACGGTTGGCCATATAATGTATGTAAAAAGTTGGTCATGTTATATATGTAAAAGATTAAACTTAGGCACGGCTCTGAATGTACTCGACACTTTATAATTTTTAGTTATTATGACATTTCCACAATTATGTATTATTGTAAATGATTATGCACAGGTGTTCAACTGGTTTAATGTATGTTAGCCTTGGTAGTCAAGCTGCCGGCCAGTCACGAGCCTTCGATCGGCATAGCTCGAGTTACGAGGTATGACAATTAAACTAAAACTTTTAATGCTTTTGTAATGACAATGACATCAATTTTCACTTGTGAAAGGTTTCACTTTTCATTTTAAACATGTGCAAGCCCATTTTTAAGACCACTGTTATTTTTCCTAATTAAGAAAGGTTTTCAATAAAAATTTAGATTTGACTTAGCTTTTTAACAGTTGTAATCATCAAAATTAAAACTTTTATTTCAACAATCTCTCCTTTTTTGATGA
>BRYE01000021.1:10983630-10993630 GCA_030159115.1 Actinidia arguta var. hypoleuca
ATTAGTAATTTGTAGCTCACCAAGTTTAGATCGAATAATAATTACAATGAAACTCTCTTTCTCTAAAGTGATCTAACTCTATTTGATCTCAATCAAGCTCACAATGAATGCTTAGAGGATTGAAGTGATGAATACAAGTAAGTGTAAGAATTTAGAGCACTTCAATGTCTTCCCAATAACCTCAAATATTAAATATATAAGCCCAAGCATGAAAATGGACGTTGTAACATTAAATGCACTGATCTAGCTATTCTGATTTATCCTCAGTTGTTGGATCTTTGATTTGGACGTGTCAGATCAAAAATTCAAACTTCGGTTATGAACCGACCGAAGTTCAACTTCGGTCGTCAATGAGCTAAATTTCCCATGGCTTGTGTTTTGGCATCTGTTGAAGGGTTTACACTTTCGGTCGACCAAACTCCAACTTCGGTCGCCAATGCTCTGAATTTTCAAAGAGCAATTCTGTTGCTCTTCTAATTTCTTGGACTTCATCTATGCCCCTACGATTCGGTTGTACTTCTTCAACTTCGATCGTGCTTCTCCAAATTTCGGTCAACCGAACATAAACTTTGGTCGTTAATAAATTATAATTCCAGATAGATATCTTTTTAATATTTGTTTGTTTTATCATTCGGCTTTGCTTCTGAGATTTTAGCTTAGAACTTCGGTCGTGCCCTTATATCTTTCAGTCAACCAAAGTTAAACTTCGATCGCCCCAGAACTAAAATCCAGATAGCAACCTTGGACAATCTGCCATGATGCTTCAGGCTTTGCCTGTGCTCTTCTAACCTCGGTTGACAAGTTTGGTCGACCAAACTTTTGACAGATAGCCTATTTTCTTATTTTAGTTAGCAGATCAAGTCGTTGATTTGTCATTTTGATTTTGAGTGATGCTTTTGTAAGCACAATGACATCAATTTTGACTTGTGGAAGATTTCGCTTCTTATTTTAAACATATGCAAGCCCATTTTTAAGATTATTGTTATTTTTTCTAATTAAGAAATATTTTCAATAAAAGTTTAGATTTGACTTAGCTTTTTAACAATTGTAATCATTAAAATTAAAACTTTTAGTTCAATAATAGTGATATTTTGAAATTTTATTCGCAATATTGCTCCTTTGGTTCAAAGTTGTCTTGCCACAACTATTCTTCTTCTACCGTTAGATCAAAATCTATTGGAGATGCTCTAAAATGGGTATGTAGCTACCCTACAAATTCAAAACTAATAACAATATTTTTACTTTTTTTGATTGAACCAGTTCTTTGACCTTTTTCTGTCTCCTCAATTTGTTTCTACCAGAGCTCTGTGCTCATCATCACAAAGTGAAAACAAACCAACAAGAACCAGGAATCAGTATGAAGGAACGAGAAAGAACGGCACACCACACCGCTCCGTCAGCATCCCCCATGGAAGAGCTTTTCGGGTGCATCGAATCTGCAAATTCATACAATTTTAGGGCTTGCACCGTGGATCCAATTTTATGGGTGACCCGCAATCTTAATCAATCTCATCTTAGATTTGATGTCCTTCTACTCCGCGTGCGACCCATGGACGGTGGCTGGTAGAGAAGACAGATGGCCAAAGGGTGGGAGAAGAGGACCTTGTAGAGAGAGAGAAAACTGATATTGTTGTTTTACTAATAGGGTGTGAACAGTGCTCCCTAGGGAAGAAATAAAGATGGGGTGGGTAGTGCTGCAAATTGGGGCGGGGCAGGGCGGGACGCCAGGGCGGTGTTCGGTTCGCAATTGACACGTTTTGAGTTGGCCTTACTCGCCTTCGTCAGACTCGGACTAAACATCTTAATGAAGTTTGGACTGTCAGCGCACCCCGGCTCATTTGAGCCCAAGGTCCGATCTTATCTGGTCCAGACTTCAAACTCGTCCCAACCCAACCAGACAAATCAAAAATTCAAAATAAATTGGATTGATTTGGGCCAAGCGACCCAAAAAGCACATAAAATTTTGGCCAAACTCAACCCGGTCAAAAAAAATAATTTAATTGATTCCGGTCCGAGTCCGCCCATCGAGTGGGCAAGCCCACAGGCTGAATTGGACAGAAATTTCAAATTTTGGCCATGACCAAGCCCGATCTGCCACCAATATGGGTTGGACTCAACCCAGACCGAACCTGCTCAAAGCCGTAATTAAATTGAACCGAATTAATTCGATTTGGCCCAATTTACACCTCTAGGGGTGGGGGTTGGAGCTGCTATAAAAGTTGAATCCGGACTTCATTTTGATATGATGTATTTTCATACTTGTGTTGGGCAATTTTGTGGTCACTTTCCTTGTCAGTAGAATTACTAATTTGCTCCACATTCATCTTCTATTTATTAGGGGTGAAAAAAAACCCCAAAAAAATGGACCAATCAAAATAAATCGAATCGAACTGAATCGTTTGTTTTCAGTTAGTTTCGGTCTATGAATTTAAAAAAAAATAGTTTTCGATTTTAATCCAATCTAGGAAAAAAAATGACTGAACCGGATGAATCTATATATTTATATATATGATTGTATGAAACACATTTGATCTTAAACGTTCATTATTTTCTAATCTAAACGTCACAGCCACCCTAGGGTTCAACCGAAATCGATCGGTTCGACATCAATTTTGGTCAATTTCGGTCCACTAAAGTTGTCATACCAAAAACAATCAATTTTAAGAATTAGTAGACCAGATCAATTGACCCAAACCGATATTGTCTTCTACTATTTACTATAAAAAAATGAAAAGTAACAACTTCTTTCCTCATTCCCAGTAGTGTACTACGGAGTGTTTATCAAGATTTTTTTGCTATGCCTTCTGTCTTTTTTTATCTTAAAAGTTATTCCGTAGTATTTGCTACAATTTTTGCTTGCTGGTTTTGGGCCACAAACGGCTCAAAAAAAAATTGGAAAAAACTTAATTTTTTAAAACTTTTTATTTTGATACTTTTCAACTTATGCTTTTAAATAATTAAATTTAAAAATAAGTTCAACTACAGTAATAAACAACACAATCCTTTGATCACACCTTTTAAACCACCGACCACATTTTCCTTGATTTCACCATTTGAGTTCTTACACATTAAATAAGATTCAATCTATTATTTTAGTCAATAATATAGAGGGTAATATTTACCTACCAGATAGATGAACATAATTCCATTCTTTGCCGCCCTCTCCCTTCCTTGCTAGCAAATATTACCCATTTCTTTCTCACCAAGCAACCGTGCAATTAATTTTTCACAAAAAATGCCATTTTCCTTTAATTAATTTTATAACACAAAACCCTCAAATTTGTATGGTTGAACGATTATTTTGCCATTGAAACCGAGCTATTGCTAACCATCTTGGAAAGCCAAAATAAGTTGACAAGTGAACGGGAAGAAGAGAGCCGGGGAGGCAATGGTTGTAGTGTGGGGTGCTGGGTGACTGAGGAGTGGCAGTGGTTGACGGTGAGGCTAAAGATCGATAGAGGGGGACAATATTGGCAAGTGGTGCAAAGGAGGGGAACGGCTCGTCTGTAGACATAATTTCTCAATGGAATGTATTACTAAACTTTCACAATACTTAACTCCAGCGGTGACACCTGTAGCTGTGACTAAGGCCTCATTTTGGGCAATTTTTTTAATTTTTTTTACTTATATTGGTTTTAATTTTTTTCGTATTTAATTATATTTTTTCACCATTTGATAATTTTTTTTTGTTGTTGTTGCACTTGGTCAAAGGAGTTTGAAAATACAATATTTTTTATCTAATTTGTTTTTTTTTTTTGGGGGGGGGCCTTTAGCGTTTTTTTTTTTAAATTAAATATTTTTTTATTTTCAGATTCTTCTCATCACGAGGAACTGAAAAGGTAAAATTTAATCATATGATAAAAAATAAAATAAAATAAAAACCAAACCAAAATCTTTACTCCACACTGGGCCTAAACTGTGTTCGACAGAAGTTTTGAAAAGGAAATGATCTCATTAGATGTGATACCAGCCATGTGTGTACTAGTGTATCTATCTCATGATGGCAGAATGAGAGAACGATGGTCTTAATCGGAAAAAGAAAATGGGAACAAAACAATTACATGATGACAAAATAATTTGTTGAGAGAACATTTGAGGCCGGATGACGAAGTTGTTTGGTTTTGGGGTTATGTTATCCCTTCCAGTCCAAGTGTAAATGGTGTTTGGACATACATGGTGAGTAGACACATGAATACGTGTGTCAAATGGATAATGTCATCAGGTGTTGTGCCAGTTCCGCTAATTTATTTTTGTGTTTTATGCTGTGTTCATTTTTAATTATAGCACGTCGTTTTGTACTTGTTTGATAAAAATTTATTAAAAATTTAAAATTATTTAAAATTATTCACATAAATTTATCGTGCCGAGTTGTTTTCCATGCCCCCCAAAAAAGGTTTGGCTCAATTCACCACTGTGCTCGTATCGTGCAGTGCCAACTCTTAATGTGTCGTGTCCGTTTCCGGGCCAGCTGTTTTATAGCTCACACATGGACAAATAAGAGTAAAACAGGTAATTTAGTATTGAGATTATGACACACCTCACTATTTTCCATTAGGTAATTTTTTACCATCTATTTTTTTGTTTGAGAAATTCTTTTTTTTTTTCTAAATTCAAGTATCGTAGTATATCTCTTACCTAAATTTGGCAGTAGTAGCGCAGAAACAAACTCCTATAGTTGAGTAAAAGGTTTGTCAAACTTTAGTAAAATTATTTTAGAGCAATTACGTCAAACTAGCTAAACCACATTTGTGGTTAATTTAACTAGTGAAAACATTAAAAGTAGTCTTCATTAGCTTAGGTAAAATAACTTACAAATTTATATTTGCAATAGTTCTAATAAAAAATGACTAGGAACTATTCATTGGGTATTTATTGTGAGCCATTAGTAAAAAAAAAAGTAGCTGCGACCAAAATAACTTTGAAGTAATATAAGAATATTGTTACAAAAAAATATAAAATATCATTGTAGCATTTCAAATTTTGGAAATGACTGCCAAAATGATACAAACCATTCGAGATGCTGAGATTAATTCATTCTAGTTTGGCCTAACTTATTTTAAACACATTTTAGGTGTTTTAATTTTTTTCGTTTTTTCCTTTTTAGTAAATTATTTACATTGTTTGATAACAAAATTATATTTTTATAGTTTCTCTTGATGAGAGAAATCTATAAAATGTAAAAAATTCATAATTTAGAGAAAAAAATTAACTAATTGAGGAAAATTAATATTTTTGGTCTTTAGTGATTTTTTTCCTAAATATGATAAAAAAAAATTTATATTTTCAAACTTCTCTCATCAAGAGTAATTGAAAAAATATTTTAAAAAATCGTATTTAATTACTTCTTTTCACTATTTGATCAAAAATTTATATTTTTCTTGTTCTACTTGGTCAAAGGAATTTTAAATTTAATAATTTTCATCTAATTTAAAAATATAAATTTTTTATATAATTTAAAAAAAATCACTAAAGATATTTTTTGTCTTTAGCAATTTTTTTTTTCAAATTAGATAAATTTTTTTTTTATATTTTTAGGTCTTCTCGTAAGAAAAATCAAAAGATTATAAAATTTTAATTAAACAGTAAAAATGCTCATTAAAAATAATAAAACTCAAAAACTAAAACAGAACAAAAAAATATTTTAAAAAATCATTACTCTAAATAACTACTAAACAGTGTTTTGACAGAAATTTTAAAATTTGAAAAAGGAAATGATTTCATTGGATGTGATACCAGCCATGCGTGTACGATTCATGTACGAGTGTATCTTATGGTGGCTGAATGAGAGAACGATGGTCTTAAGCGGGAAAAATAAAATGGGAACAAAACAATGTTCATGATAACAAAATAATTTGTCAATGTCAATGGTATTTTGGACATACATGGTGAGTAGACACATGAATAGAGGGTTAAATAGGTCATGTCGTATGGTGTTGTGTTAATTTAGTCAATTTATTTTTGTATTTTGTACTGTACTCATTTTTAATCAAGAAGTTCCATTCCATACTTATTTGATAAAAAAAATATTAAAAATCTAAAATTATTGAAGATTTGCTCACATAAATTTATCATGTCATGTTGTATCCTGTGTCTCCTAAAATGGTCTGGCTCAGTCCATAATGTGATTATGCCGTGCCATGCCATGCCGTGCCAACTCTTAATGTGTCGTGACTGTTTTCAGGCCAGTTGTTTGATAACATACAAATGGACAATTTGTAACGCCCCGCAACTCGGTCTATGCGGATCGACGGTACGTCACCGGCCGGCGGCTTGCCGCCAAGGCCTACTTATCTTTAACCTGTGCATACTTATTCAAATTGGTATAATTTTTCTTTTTCGAAAGCGTCATAATACTGAAAATAATAAAGTAGAGTGTGCACACTGTATACAGAGTTGTGCCTAAGTTTTAAACTTTCTACATACATGACATGGCCAAATTAAGTTTGGCATGACATGGTCGTACATCACTACATAATTTAGGATCTAGCCCTTACAAAACAACATAAGGCCATTGGCCACAAAACTAAAGTCTACTTGCTATCTTCTTCTTACTGCTTCTCGGACTGGTCTCCTAAAAAGGTTTTCAAAAACGTAAGCTAAAAACTTAGTGATTAACAACAGATGCATAAACATAAAATACCATAGATTATTTCATAACATACTTATATCATTTAACTTAAACATGTGAGCATACATATCTTTTCTGATAACATAAACTTTCATAAACTTGAAGCTCACAGAATCTTGGCATACTTGCTTTTGTACTCGTACATATCATATACTGAAACTATGACAACTCGGCTGAACTGGATGACCATATAGGTTGGGTGGCTCTTTTGGCCAGAGATATCTCACTTTGTAGATGGAACTTATTTTATGTCCCCCATCTACCTTAGGACCTTAGGCTAGATTAAAGTCCCACCACGGAGGACCCCGAGTGTCACTATACTTGTTTATCTTGAACATACTTAGTTTTTTTTGTAAATCATGCATCCATGGATTTCAATACATAGCATAGTAACATTGCGTACTTTGAAAGGCATGGCATTCATATTTAGAATATAATTATTGATGCATTAAAAGCATGAAAAAACGGTTACATATAACATAATACGTATTGAAAACACTTTTGAAGATACATAGGTTTTGTCCATGGCATTATGTTACTCACCTTGGTTTCCTTGGCTAAGTGCTACACTTGGCGTTCCTACACATATAGGACATACGATACAAAATGTCAATACTATGATCGAGAAGGTTTAAAACTAATATAACAACTCTCGACTTGACTAAAGGTATCCCCGCTCAAGGATAACCTACGCCCTAGGACGACACTCCTAGGTATAGGTTCAAAGATCCTAGATTGACTATTAATGGCCAAAGACAACACTTGGCTATAGTTCTTTCATCGCATCCCATTTACCTCACGACAATAAATATACATCCTAGGTCAATATCATTTGAAAATAGACTTAATGAACTTCAATTTGGTAGGTCATGAGTTTGAAACGCATCCCAAATGAAGAAGTTATGCCCAATGGAATAAGGACTAAATTTTTGAAAAACTGTGTTGCTGGACTAAGTTATGCCCGTTTTACAAAACAATGTCTGGGCTGAAAATGGTCTGGCGTTCGAACGCTGAGTCTGGCGTTCGAACGCCAGGCAACCTGCGAAATGTTAACTCTCTGGACGTTCGAACGTTCCACAGAGGCGTTCGAACGTCGGCCGCACGCAGCAGCAAAAATAGCATGAAAACTTGCCAAAAACTTATCCAATCTAAACCCAAAACTTCACCAAAGTTTTTATGGCTCAACTACACACTCAAGAGACAACAATAACTCAAAACTAACCCTAGCATGGTAGATCTAAGGTCAAAGTTTCAAAAAAAACCTAACATTTAATAATTTGAGATTTTTATTTTTAGCATTCAATTTTTTTGAATTGAACTTCAATATATTTCAATTGGGACTTAAGGGAGTCCTCTAAACTCAACATTGGGCTTACTAAAGGCATCTAGGGCATAACCTAATTTCTTCAACTTATATATATACATAAAAAATAGATTTTTCTCACCTCCTAAAGCTTTGTGTAGAGCTTTCAATGACTTCCTTAGGCTTGGTTTTTGGACCCTCTCCAAGTTTCTCCTTCTCTTCCTTCTTTCTTTTTCCTTTCTTTCTTCTCTTCCTTTTTTTTTTTTTTGTGTGTGTGTTTGGTTTGGTGCTTGAAAGAAACACATGGGATTCAATCCCATGTGCCCACCTCTATTCTTTTTTGTTACAACCTTTCTCCTAATTGGTCATTTCATCTATTTTGGTCATTTTTGACCACTTTGACCATAAAATACTTACAATTAGGTCCTAATAGAATTAAATTTTTACATTAAGACATGAATAAAAGAAATTTATGGGTTCGGGGTATTACATTCTCCCCTCCTTTATAAAATTTTGTCCTCAAACTTGGTTAGCATCGTATTTATGTTATTCTCATCGTTGTGGTTCCCTTCTGTCTCCGTTGCGCTACTCTGATAAAAATTCCTTGCATACTCGATTGTCTAACTGGTGATCGTTAATGTGCTTGATTGTTGGGTTAATTCTTTGGTTGCGACTGCCTCTACTGCCCTCTCAGTTGGGCAGCCTATAACATGGTAACCCGATTAATACTGTCCAAGACAATCGGCCTTCCCCGAAATATCTGGACAAGGACAATATCAAAATTGTATATGATGAGTAAATAAAATAGCGTTACTATAAATTAGAAAAGCTGCATACCTCGACTTATTATAATGTTCATTCAAATAGAAATGGATATCGTTCTCGGATTTCATCTTCTCGTTCTCAAGTTGATTCTTCCCACGTATGGTTCTGCCATAACACTCGTACTAAGGGAATAAATTTGTTCTCAAGAACTTGGTCACGACGATCAACAATCTCGATTGGTCTTTCAGCATAGCTCAAGTCTTCGCTCACTTCTAGAGGATAGTGGTCTATCACATGCGTGGGGTCATGAACATACTTCCGTAACATTGAGACGTGAAAGACGTCGTGAACTTGTGAAAGCTCCGGTGGAAGAGCGATACGATAAGCGACTGGTCCGATTCGTTGTAGAACTTCAAATGGTCTGATGTATCTTGGCTTCAACTTTCCCCTTTTTCCAAAACGATGAACACCTTTGGAAGGAGACACTTTCAAAAATACATGATCCCCCTCCTCAAACTCTAACTTTCGTCTCCGTATGTCCGCAATCTCTTTGAACGATGAATCACTTTGAACGTCTGGGTGGTTTGCAATCTCTGCTGAATCACTTTGATCTTGTCGGTGGTCAGTTGAACGATTTCGGGTCCTAAAATTTATCGTTCTCCCACTTCGGTCCAACAGACTGGCGACCTACATTTTCTCCCATATAACGCTTCATAAGGAGCCATTCTGATGCTTGCGTGAAAACTATTGTTGTAAGTAAACTCCACGAGTGGCAAATGAGTTTCGCAATTTCCTTGAAAATTAAGAACACATAAGCGTAGCATATCCTCTAAGGTATGGATAGTCTTCTCGGATTGTCCATCTGTCTACGGGTGGAAAGCGGTGCTAAAGTTTAGCTCAGTGCCGAATGCTCATTGCAAACTTTTCTAAAACTTTGACACGAACCTCGGATCTCGATCCGACACTATAGAAACAGGCATACCGTGAAAACGAATGATTTCTGCGATGTAGAGATTCGCATACTTTGACAATGAATACGTGGTCTTTACTGGTAGGAAATGTGCTGACTTGGTGAGGTGGTCTACAATGACCCAAATGGCATTACAGCCCCTTGGCGAGTTCGGTAGTCCGACGACAAAATCCATCGTAATGTGCTCCCATTTCCATTCTGGTATTGGTAGCGATTGTAGCGGTCCCGCTGGCTTTTGGTGTTCTGCTTTGACTTGCTGACATGGTAGGCATTGTGACACAAACTCAGCTATTTCTTTCTTCATTCCTGGCCACCAAAACGTTTCTTTCAAATC
>BRYE01000021.1:10996130-11008630 GCA_030159115.1 Actinidia arguta var. hypoleuca
TGAAGACCCTAAACTCTGTCTTTTCAAACTTTGTCCTCCACTTGTACTTCCTCCTAACCTTTTCTTTCTATTTTCCCGAAATTGGGCACTCTCATTCAAAGATCCCTCGTAATTAGCGCTCGATGAAGAACCTCTTGATGAGTTGGCAATCGCAATATAATCACTTGGTTTTTAATGTTCCATCGTAGTCCAACTTCGAACCTTCTCGCCTTGCGAGATTCTGTCGACACTATGTGTGGGGCATAACGGCTCAATTCTATAAACTTGGTATTATATTCTATTACTGTCGAGTTCCCTTGCTTCAAATTTAAGAATTCCTAAATCTTCTGATCTCGGACCATCTTTGAAAAGTACTCCTCATTAAACACCTCTAAAAACCTCGGCCATAACCATACTAGCTCTAGCGGCCTCTTCAATTGCCACCCAACCAATGCAGCTCCTTCAAAAGTAAAGGTCGCAAAGGTCACCTTTTGATCTTTGGTGTATGGCAAGACTTCAAACACTCTTTCAATTCCCAAAAGTCAAGACTCCGCGGCCATGGGATCGGGGGTTCCATAAAAAGTTGGGGGTTTCAGTTGTTGAAACTGCTTAATGGTGGTTCGGTGCATCCCTTCGGCTCCAAGCATTGGCCTAGTCGGTTGTTCTGGTACATTATCGTAGTTATTGTTATGAACCTCATGGACTACTTAAACAAGTCCTTCGAGGATTCTCTCTATACGATCAATTCAGCCTTCAGGCTCTGCGGCCCCTCTACGTCCTCCCCGTCTAGGCGGCATAGCTTCTACAAGCATAGCAAGCATTTAGACGTTTATCATAGTCATAACTAATATGGCATATAACGTAAACTTAATAAAATCTTAGGGGTCTATCTATACGTGACTCAATCTTATTGTGTAAACCTGTTGCTCTGATACACTCTGTAACGCCCCGCAACCCGGTCTATGCGGATCGACGGTACGTTATCGGCAGGCGGCTTGCTGCCAAGGCCTACTTATCTTTAACCTATGCATACTCATTCAAATTGGTATAATTTTTCTTTTTCGAAAGCGTTATAATACTGAAAATAATAAAGTAGAGTGTGCACACTGTATACAGAGCTGTGCCTAAGTTTTAAACTTTCTACATACATCACATGACCAAATTAAGTTAGGCATGACATGGCCGTACATCACTACATAATTTAGGGTCTAGCCCTTACAAAACAACATAAGGCCATTGGCCACAAAACAAAAGTCTACTTGCTATCTTCTTCTTACTGCTCCTCGGACTGGTCTCCTGAAAAGGTTTTCGAAAACGTAAGCTAAAAGCTTAGTGATTAACAACAGATGCATGAACATAAAATACCATAGATTACTTCATAACATACTTATATCATTTAACATAAACATGTGAGCATACATATCTTTTCTGAAAACATAAACTTTTATAAACTTGAAGCTCACAGAATCTTGGCATACTTGCTTTTATACTCGTACATATCATATACTGAAACTATGACAACTCGACTGAACTGGATGACCATATAGGTCGGGTGGCTCTTTTGGCCAAAGATATCTCAATTTGTAGATGGAACTTATTTTATGTCCCCCATCTACCTTAGGACCTTAGGCTAGATTAAAGTCCCACCACGGGGGACCCCGAGTGTCACTATACTTGCTAATCTTGAATATACTTAGTTTTTCTTGTAAATCATGCATCCATGGATTTCAATACATAGCATAGTAACATTGCGTACTTTGAAAGGCATGGTATTCATATTTAGAATATAATCATTGATGCATTTAAAGTATGGAAAAACGATTACAAATAACATAATACGTATTGAAAACACTTTTGAAGATACATAGGTTTTATTCATGGCATCATGTTACTCACCTTGATTTCCTTGGCTAAGTGCTACACTTGGCGTTCCTACACATATAGGACATACGATACAAAATGTCAATACCATGATCGAGAAGGTTTAAAACTAATATAACAACTCTCGATTTGACTAAAGGTATTCTCGCTCAAGGATAACCTACGCCCTAGGACGACACTCCTAGGAATAGGTTCAAGGATCCTAGATTGACTATTAGTGGCCAAAGACAACACTTGGCTATAGTTCCTTCATCGCATCCCGTTTACCTCACGATAATAAATATACATCCTAGGTCAATATAATTTGAAAATAGACTTAATGAACTTCAATTTGGTAGGTCATGAGTTTGAAACGCATCCCAAATGAAGAAGTTATGCCCAATGGAATAAGGACTAAATTTCTGAAAAACTGTGTTAATGGTAAAATCTTAGGTTGACTTTAAACTTCAATATCTCATAATATATATGGAATTAAATTTTAAACTTTATTTTGTTAGAAAGGTCTACGAGTCTATTTTACAACGCTTTAAACGGTGTCTCAATCCGAATTTTCTAGAGAAAGTTATGCCCGTTTTACAAAACAATGTCTGGGCTGAAAATGGTCTGGCGTTCGAACGCTGAGTCTGGCGTTCGAACGCCAGGCAACCTGCGAAATGTTAACTCTCTGGACGTTCGAACGTTCCACAGAGGCGTTCGAACGTCGGCCGCACGCAGCAGCAAAAATAGCATGAAAACTTGCCAAAAACTTATCCAATCTAAACCCAAAACTTCACCAAAGTTTTTATGGCTCAACTACACACTCAAGAGACAACAATAACTCAAAACTAACCCTAGCATGGTAGATCTAAGGTCAAAGTTTCAAAAAAACCCTAACATTTAATAATTTGAGATTTTTATTTTTAGCATTCAATTTTTTTGAATTGAACTTCAATATATTTCAATTGGGACTTAAGGGAGTCCTCTAAACTCAACATTGGGATTACTAAAGGCATCTAAGGCATAACCTAATTTCTTCAACTTATACATATACATAAAAAATAGATTTTTCTCACCTCCTCAAGCTTGGTAGAGCTTTCAATGACTTTCTTAGGCTTGGGTTTTGGACCCTCTCCAAGTTTCTCCTTCTCTTCCTTCTTTCTTCTCTTCCTTCTTTTTTTTTTTTTTTTGTTTGTTTGTGTGTTTGGTTTGGTGCTTGAAAGAAACACATGGGATTCAATCCCATGTGCCCACCTCTATTCCTTTTTGTTACAACCTTCCTCCTAATTGGTCATTTCATCTATTTTGGTCACTTTTGACCACTTTGACCGTAAAATACTTACAATTAGGTCCCAATAGAATTAAATTTTTACATTAAGATATGAATAAAGGAAATTTATGGGTTCGGGGTATTACACAATTAAGAGTAAAACAAGTAATTTAGTATTGAGATTATAACACACCTCACTATATTCCATTAGGTAATTTTTTACTATCCATTTTTTAGTTCAAGAAATATTTTTTTGTCCAAATTTAGAAATCTAGGATTTTTCTTGCCTAAATTTGGCAATAGCATAGTAGAAACAATCTTCTAGAGTTAAGTAAAAGGTTTGTCAAACTTTGGTAAAATCATTGTCTACCGAAATTGGCAACAACTTTAGAGCATCCACGTCAAACTAGCTAAAACACATTTGTGTTAATTTAGCTAGTGAAAACATTAAAAGTAGTCTACATTAGATTAGGTAAAACAACTTGCAAATTTATATTTGCAATAGTTTCTAGTAAAAATTGACTAAAAACTATTCATTGGGTATTATTTTTATATATCTTTTTTTTTTTGGTTTTCTTGACCCTTATAAAGAAATAAAATATATTTTGTACCCTTATGCTTATACCAAAATATCATTTTACACTATTAGAAGGGCAAAACAATAATTGTTAAAAAAAATAAGGTCCTTGTAAATATTTGATTGTTTTGAAAAATATATTTTTTTAAAAATACTTCCGTTGTAACAATATGACTTATTATAAGTATGACCCTTGAAAAAAAATTGTAGCATAGAATCAATATATAGCAAAATAATATTCTACTGAAGTAGAGTTAAAATAGAGAAATTAATGGAGTGAATGTTATAAATGTAACTAGTTAAAATAGAATATATAATTTTTAAATTATAATTTAATTCAAATTTAATAAAACTGACATGGATGATTTTAACGTTGCCAAACTTGTCACATGATTAGCATCAAATCCAATTGTACAACAAAACCAATTGTACAATACCAATTGAGCTCTCCTTCTCACCATCTTCCATTGACCTCCAATAAATTGTGATTCATTAGTAAAAAAAAAAAAAGTAGTTGTAACCAAAATAGCATTAAAATAATATAGCAATGTTACCAAAACAATGACAAAATATCATTGTGGCATGTCAAAATTTGACAATAATTTTATCAAAATAGTACAAACCATTGGAGATTCTCTTATTCACTCATTCGAGTTTTGCCTAACTGTTTTTAAAATATATTTTCAGGTTTTTTTATTTTTTTATTTAATTATTTTTAGTAAATTTTTATATTGTTTGATAAAAAATCTATATTTTTGCGGTTTCTCTTGACAAGAGAAATCTATAAAATATAAAAAATTCGTTCAAATTTAGAAAAAAAAATAGTTAATTAGTTGAGTAAAATATTTTTTTATTTTTAGTGAATTTTTTCCTAAATAAGATAAAAAATTATATTTTCAAACTTCTCTCATCAAGAGAAATCGAAAAAATATATATTTTAATCAAATAATATTTTTTTAACTGAAAACAAAAAAATAAAAACTAAAACATTATTTAAAAAATATAGGCTAAATTGTGGTAATTGAAGAAACACAAACTATGCTGCGGCATATCGAGTAAGATAACAGTACATACACAAAAATCAAAACATAGATACCTAAAAAAGCTACACCAGTTATTTATTGACTGATGTAGAGTGTTATTTTAAGAACACCAAATAATCTCTTCCTAACTTGAGGGTGCGAGTCAACCAAGATGCATGGGGCTTTTGGCACAGCGTGGACGGGACGTAATGCTGCCTTATGTTGGCTGCACTATCTCGTCACATATAGAGTTTTTTTTGGTAAATTTCACAAATCTCTCGTGATGTTTCTGAAAAATACAACCACCTTTTATAAAATTTTAAAAATAATAGTGATCTTCTTTATTTTTAAAACTAATGTTAAGATTTTTCTGGAGCTTATTTTGTTAAAAATGATAAATTTATCCTTTAATTTAGGACTTTAAATTTTTTCTCTTAATATACCCATTAAGATAAATAAAACATTCTCTCTTTCTTTAAAAAATAATTTATTTTTTAAACATGTTTAAATTAGAAGCACTTAAAAAGTAAATTTTAAATTATTTTTTTTAAAAAAAATAATTATTGATAACAAAAATTTATTTTTTAAGTATTTATTAGGAGTACTTAAAAAATAAACTATTTAGATCAAATTTTTTTGAAAGACTTTTTGATAAAAACTAAAACTAAAATGATTTATAAATAAATGATATTTAGAAAAAGAGAACATTAATTTATGTTAATGTGTGTATTGAAACAAAAAAATTTAGAATTCTTATATCAAAGGGTAAATTTATTATTTTTGTACAAAATTGAGCTACAGAAAAAATCTTGACATTAATTTTAAAAATAAGAAAAGTAGTTTTATTTTAAAAACTACATGGGAAGTTGTTGTATTTATTAATAACTTCAGGGTAAGACAGTGAAACTTATCCATATTTTTGGTAATTAATATATATAGTTTTTTACAGAACCATATTTTTTTTATTAACTTGATAGATTCAAGCACTTTAAAACTTATTTATCAAACTCATGTACTTTTTTAAAGTTATGGAACTAAAATACGATTTCTCATGAAATCGTGGGTTCAAAACCAATTTTAAAGCATATTTACTGTTGAAATAAATATATATTATTAAAGTTATTGTTTTATGTGAAATAAAATTTCTTTTAAAGCAATCCGTCTAACGAATGGCTTTGTCTCTTTGTTAGTACTTCTTTGACATGAAGAGTTTGTGATTTACGTTGGTGTCATTTCATTTTCAATATATATTCTATTTATTTTTAAGTTTTTTTAATCGTTAGTACAATTCTCATTCAATTCGAAGGTCCACTACTGTTTGGTTCGTTATGCAAAATAATTTTAGTGTTTCTTTTGTTCTGCGTAAAGATTGTTGTATCCTAAAAGATGGGACATCTAGTGATCAAGAGCACCATAACGAGGGCGCAAATCTGTCTTAAGAAAATTTTGTCCAACACAGGTCTCAATTTACATATCAATTCTATTAAATTATGTCGTTTATTCGGTATGTAAGTTTTTATGTATAGTTTTTCAATTCAATTTTTTGTTATGATTTACAATTCAGAATACGGTGGCAATTCGCAAATGGTAAACATACACCTCTAATTAAATTTTTTAACATTTACTAAAGTCATGTTTTCCTACCACGATTTCCTAAAAAATCGCATTTTAGCCCCATCACTTAAGAAAAATGTATGAATTCAATAAATACATTTTAAAGTACTTGAGTCTAATAAATTAGTTTTAAACTGCTCAAATTTAGAAGAAAAAACTCCATTATCCATATACTACAACAATTGTGGCTACCCACTTTTATGATGGTATGTATGCATGCTTACAAAAGCATAAAACAACAAATAAAAACAGTTCTATTTCAACCTTTACTTCGATTTTGGGGCATGCTCTGCAACGATAACTGCAACGGGCCTTCCTCGGTTTCCAAAACTGGCCTATGAATGATTTTGCACCTATGTACCAATTTTGGGGCTTTGATCTATTTCCCCATACATGTCAGAGACTTGCATAGATATTGGCCTACACATTTGGGAGTTTATTTTTTGTTTTTTAACCTTTTTAAGAAAAATATAATAAAAAATAACACAACTGAAAATATATTTAAGAAAATAATACAGTTGGGCGAGTCACTAATGACAATGGCGATTCGCGAGTTGCCAGTGACACTAGTGACTTGGATCGAATTAAGAACCAACCCTAGCAGGCAGACCCTTCTCCTTCCTTTCTCTTCCCCTCCTCCACTACAACCGCCCCCTCTCTCATCGACCACCACCACGACCTCCCTCTTAACCACTCTCTCTCTCTCTCTCTCTCTCTCTCTCTCCGGCAAAAGGCAGTGTCCTCTCTCTCTCTCATCTGAAAATCTCGTGATTTTTGCCCACCACTGCCGCCATAGCCACCACCCACAATCAATTCTTAGATGTATATTTCAACTTTTTTCTCTATAAATTTTATATAATTTGTGATAATATTTTATCAATCTTAATTTGATTAGTTTAGGATTTTTAGCTTAAATATGAGTTTTATTGAATTTTATTTAAATTACATAAATTAGCTATAAAATACATGAATTGAGACTTGAATTTAGTTGTGTTGTTTGACAAAATGTCTCGTAGTTTAGGAATACTATGCTATTATGGTGATACCATTGTTAATACCGACCATGAACTCACTTACAATGTAGGAAGTAATGAGTTCTTAAATATGTCTACAATACATGTGTCTCTTACCGAGCTATATAGAATGTTTTGTGAGTGAATTGGCTGGAATTCGTCGGTATGTGAAGTAGAAATTACTTGGAGAATGGATTGCAATACAAGGTCTAGGGCTTAACTAAAACTTTTGTGTAGTTGCAATGCTTTCAGGAACCAGCATGCCGATGGTATTTGCGTGGAGGATATCACCAGAAGTATGATTATTGGGTGATCTAAAAATGAAAGATAAACACTCATGTTGAAACCCATTGGTTTTGCAACATCACCATTAAATTGACTCAGATCTCATTGTTGAGGTCATGTTGACAATCTTTAAACATGATATAAATATTAGTGTTGTAAGTATTCAATCTATTATAGATAGGAATTTTCATCATAAAATTTCATATTGAAAGGCGTGGGTAGTCAAGCAAAAAATACTAGAGCAATTGTTTGGTACACACGAGGAGTCTTTTCAAATGCTACCTTGATTGCTATTGGCTATCAGATATTCAAATTCGGGTACGGTTGTATAATGGAACCATAAAATGGTTGATGGTGATAAAATAATATTTGGGAAAGTATTTGGGCATTCGGTGCTTCAATTGATGGGTTTCAATCATATTTGATTAGTATTGACGGCACTCACATATATGGTAAGTACAAGGCAAAGTTGTTGATTGTAGTAGTTTATGACTTGAATAATGGGGTTTATCTGTTGTGTTATGCTATTGTTGAAGAAGAGATTAACAATGAGTGAAGATGATTTTTAAATTTGCTTCATCAGTATATAACAAGCAATCATACTGGGGTGTGTATTATATCAGATAGACATGCAGCTATTAAGAGCACATGAATTTTCAGAACCAGTTGGGTATCATTGTTATTGTTCATGACACTTTATTAATAACTTCAACACAAGGTTCAAAAATATTTTCTTAAAAAATATGCTACATAAAATGTGTGATGAACCTTCAAAACAGGAGTTTGACAGATTGTATAAAGATTTGATTGAGTTGGATAATGAGATTAAGGAATGGCTAGAAGTTGAACTTAAATAGAAATGAACACTCTCACATGATTTTGGTGGTCGTCATTATGGCAACATGACCATCAACTTGTCAGAGATTTATAATAATATTTTAAAGAGTGTCCGTGGATTGCCTATTACGGCTCTTGTGTAGATGATATTTTTTAGGGCAAATAAGTTTTTAATTGAGCGAATAGCCAATGTTGAAGAATTTTTAGAACGTGATGTGATGTAGCCACCAATTGTCCTAACTGAGTTAACTGCTACTATAAGAACTTCTAGATCACATTTTGCAATTTTATTTATATGAGAGTGGGATTATTTAAGGTTGAGACACCCCAATAGCTAGTATTCGAAGAGAAGTGCGGGAAACAGTTGACATTGAAGAGGCAAATTGCAATTGTGGTAAATGGCAATTGTATCATCGCCCATGTTCACACATTATTGCATGTTGCACGTTGTGAAATGTTGACTACGTGCAATTTGTAGATCATTTCTTTTCCAATAAGTCGTACGAAGCTGCATATACTTCTTATTTTTGACTCATACCTGGTACATCACGGTGGCGTGAATATATAGGGCCAATGGTATATGGATGTCCAACAAAATGGAGGATAGAAAAGGATAGGAATAGATCAACTCGTCTTTATAATGAGATGGATTCTAGAAAAGGTCACTCACAAAATAAATGTGGCATGTGCGTTCAAAAGGGTCATAACAATAAAACGTGTCAAAATAGATAACATATGTGAATTGGTGAAAATCCCTCCACGAGCGCTCCTGACTACTCCATGAGATAGGGTGATTGGTAAATGTTGTTAGAATTATGTTTTTATTATGTTGTATTCAATATTTAATTATTAAATGTGTTAAGCCAATTTGTGAATTTGTGTATTGTTGGATTATGATTATTTGTGACAGGGAGTTGAATGGCTTAAAAAAAGAAGCCTGGCCATTTTTTTACCTAAGTCGCCAATATCACTGGCGACTCGCGAACCACCAGTGAGATTTACGACTCTCTCAACTATGTTATTTTTTAAAATATTTTTTCAACTGTGTTATTTGTCAAAAAAGTGTTATAAAACAAAAAAACTCCACATTTGGGATCTATTGTTTTGTTATTTGAATTGTAATCAACATGTACAGATATATCATTCTGAGAATATTGTAGAGCAATGAATAATTTCTCCATGTCTTTTACTTCCTCTTCATATTGGGAGCAGATTTTTAAAATTCACAAATTTTAAGATTTATCGAACTTACGAAAGTATTTGATATAACAGGTACACATGACGTATCACTGTCAAGGAATCAATAGCATACATTGTGTATGCTTGGCATAACTTATAAGCTGCAACTTCTATTTTTTCTGTCTTGAAAGTTGGGCTAGAGTGTTTGGCATAGCTTTCATTTCTACTATTGAGCCAAAGATAATTACAAAAATTGAAAAAGATTTGATTCTTGGATCCATTTTGAAGTTTTTGAAATTCTATTTTAAATAAACAATTCTAATATAAATTTAGTTATAACAAAAATCTTTATTGTCAGATAGCCGACACATCGTCATCTATTATATAACTAATATAAATATCTTTTTAACGAGTGTCATAAAGACAATGGTTAACAAAATTTAAAAATGTACATTTTTTTTATGCATGCATTTTCATGGATAATGTACAAGTATGTTAAGCTTGTTAACAAAGTGTCGGCACTAGTTAACAATTACTTACAAACCATTATCTTGAAACCGAGAATTAGAGATATTTTGATATGAAGAACGAGTTGGTGTCAAACAGTCCCTCGTCCTTGACAAAATAATAATATTACCCTTTGCTTTTCATTATTTTTGTTAACATGAAAACAAGAAGAAAAAAACGTTATGAAATTGTTTTCTTTTTCGTGTATTTGTTTTCTTCTTTTTATTTGTTTCTTCGAAAAGGGATCTGAAGATCCTCAACCGTACACGTCCTATGAAGAGACCTTTCACCGTCAAATATCACTATTTGCCGTTTCATGGGATCAATTTTGTGGAATCTACCAGCAAGTAACAAACCCCAGTGTTCATGACAAAAGTTCTTACTGAATTCTTCAACACTGTATATGTATTCTGAATTTGATAAGAAAAGAATTAAAAAGATAGACAATCTAATCGTTCGAGACTATTGAATCATTTATAAATTCGGAGATATTATAGCGCCTTTAAGGCAATGCATATTGATAGTGACTCGAAACAACATCATTTTGAGGCTTAATTAAACAGCCCCAAATATAAAAAACGACGTAATTTTCTACTCTTAAGCAAAGTGTACGGATTGTTGGTTGTCCTGATCCTTATCCAAGGCTGAGTTTAAACCATAAGGAGAGGGAGAGGGGGAGATGGTGGTGGTGGTGGTGGGGGGGGGGGAACCTCTCTTTTCAATAAGGATCAAGAAGACAAACAAACAATATCAACACATTTTCGTATTTTTCATTGAGTGTGAAAAAAACGATGTGGTTTCATTTATTTGGGGTTGTTTGCCATAAAATGACGTTGTTTTGCGTCACTACTAATCTGCAGTGTCCTCAAGGCGCTACAGCATTCCCCAATCCATCTACTTTTATTTCGCCAAATCCTTAACCTAAACACAACCTAAAATCCACAATTGCAAGATTCACAAAAATGCAAGAGACAAAAGATGACTTGTACTTGTTTGCCATAAAATGACGATGTTTTGCGTCATTACTAATTTGTAGTGCCCTTGAGGCGCTACAGCATTCCCGAATCCATCTACTTTTATTTTGCCAAATCTTTAATCTAAACGCAACCTAATAGCTACAATGGCAAGATTCACAAAAATGCAAGAGACAGAAGATGACTTGTGCCTGTGTCTTGTTTAGGATAGTTTTTTTTTATAAATTTACAAAGTTGTTTTAGGTTTTTAGTTTTTGAGTCTTTAGTTATTTTTTTTTATAATTTGATCAAAATTTTATATTTTTTTCGATTTTTCTTAACGATAGGAGTCTGAAAATATAAAAAAAACTCGTCAATAAAAATCGAAAACATATAAAATCTTGGTCAAAAAGGTAAAAAATCACTAGTTATGAAAAAATTCGAATCAAAGCAACTATATAAACAAAAAAAAAACGTATCCCAAACGGGACCTTAGTATATTTTATCAGTTTTGGTAAACCCTTGGGATATGAATCATATACACTTTTTATGAATTTTTATACACTGTACACATGTTTTAATGCACTTTCTTTTACAAATATCTATACACTTTTTGTATTAACCACCGTCTATTATAGAGTTGCTATCATTTTTCATATTTTATTTGCAAAAACACAATTTTTTTCGACAAATTATTTCCTTCTCATTTTTCAAAAACAGCAGAAAATAAAAAAGTTTTAACACCTTTTTTTTTTGGTTGATGATGATTGTCATATTCTACTTTTTTTTTTCTTCAAATACACTCCTTTTTATTTTTGTCTTTCATTTTAGGAAGTTGCAAAAATGCCTCTGTATTATTAACTTTTATTTTTACTTTTTTAACTTCAACTACTGAAGACAAATAAACGAGTGTATTTGGAAAAGTGAGAAGCAAAGTAATAATAATAAATGCTAAAAAAATATATTGTCTGTGAAAAGTGTATTAAAATTCGTGTAAATACATTAAAATATGTGAAAAATATATAAATATTTTTTAAAAATGTGTATTAAGTCGTTAGCAAAAATATAAAATAATTACCTTTTTCTCTCATTTTTTTTTTCTTTTTACGAATCTGAGTAGTTGCGACTTCAATAGTGCTTTGGAAGTCTAATTCCAGACCTGATCACTTAGGCTTATTTGTGCATGCGTGGATTTCAAACGAAAATAATTAATATTATTCAATGAAAATAACTAAAATTTAAGTATGATAATTGATATATGCACGACGGATTTGAAATAAATCTTTGATACGAGTGATTTGAGATCCTTCCTACTAGAAAAAATACATCTCGCCAATACTCATTTCACAAATCTACTATAGTTAAAAGCTTAAATCTCTTATTTGTTAAAACTAAATATTAATTTTC
>BRYE01000021.1:11031130-11033630 GCA_030159115.1 Actinidia arguta var. hypoleuca
TGAGTCATAATATTCAAAACATCAACACATTATCCAAAATATTACAAAATTAACAACAAATTGTTTTGGAAATAGTCAATGAGGAGAGGGAGATGGTGTTGTGCGAGATGGAGATGCTTGTGGAATGTGTATAGGAGTGAGAGGGTGTGAAGATGGTGGCGATGGAGTCAATTCGAGAGTTGTCTCAACGGTATTAGTAAATTTGGTCATTGTCCTCTGTCTCAACATGTATTTGTGCCCGGTTTTTGGAAGCTTAGTGGGGAAGTGATTGAATTCAGTCTTAAACGAGTCCTCTTTGTCACTTTCATCTGTTTCTCAATCAACCCTCTTTTTCTCCTCCTCAGCCTCTTGCTCAACTTCTTTTTCTTTATCCCTTCCTTTTTCCTCACTATTTTCTTCCTCCTCTTCTTCCTCTTCCTCCTCTTCTTCCTCTTCCCACTCTTCTTTCCCCCTTCTCAGCAAATTCATCTCCTTCTTCATCTCTCGCATTTTTTTCTTAACAAATAATAGTCGAGTGGCCACATTGTTGACTTTGGCATGCAATTTTTGCATCGAATCTAGCATCTGATCCATAAAGCCACGCATCTCCATTTCAAATCCTTCGAATTCAAGTGTCAGAGATATCTTTGCACTTTCACTCCCGGATGGGGATTTTTCCTTTGAGGCACTCTCCTCCTCCTTCTTTTTTTTGGGTTTTGGGGTCCATTTATTATCCTTCAATTCATACCCCATTCACTTCAAAGTCTTCATATTATACTCATCACTAATGGCCTTAGGAACCCGTTTGATCTCATCACTGAAATCAATCTTAAAATACTTGAACATTTTTGTCAAAAACATTCTGTAGGGCAGACTGATCTTGTTTATTATGGCCTTATACATTTGATCTAAGATAAACATCGATAAATCAATCCTAGCATCAGTCATGTAAGCCCAAAGGAAAAAAAAAATCCCTATCAAAGACATGTTCATACTTTTCGGTCTTTGAAATCAACATAGTGCGTACAAAATGATGGACCAACCTTAATTCGAGAGACAGTTTATTATCCTTAGGTTGAACACACTCATTTGCATCTTGTCCAAGGAGGACTTTCAATTGCTCCTTCCTTTTTACATTTTCCCTGTATACTTCACCTCCAAATTCTATTCCTAAAATCTTTTGTATTACAGATCGATCCAATGTTATGTTTACTCCTTTGACATAGCTCTCTATGGTATCACTGTGATACCCTCTTGTGGCATTAGCATAAAAATGTGCAACAAGGTCAGGATATACATCATCCCAAATAGTAGTCATGGAAATCCATCCTAGATTATCAATTTTTGACCTATATTCAAATATAATCTATCGAACGACCATTCACTACTTTCCTAAGAGTGAAATCAAAATTATACCTCTCTTGGCCCGTATCCTCGACAAAGTATAACGTATTACATTCAAGGACATGAGTTGATGATGATTCCCCTTTCTTCTTCTTCCCTCTTTCCTTGCTCAAATCAGCCTTAGCCTTCCTCTTTTGACCCTTAGCCGTGGTGGGTGTCGACACCACCAGAGCCAATCTTTGCTTCTTCATTTTTATAGATTTCAAAGCCATTAAGGAGTCAGAACAGTTGAGGAGGTTTGGTATCGATCAATTGAGAGTTATATAAGGCTTGATTGACGATTTCTCAGGTGAATCGTGGATCATGGGAGTCAAAACGTGGTTTTGGAGGGAGTTTGAGAGAGAGAGAGAGAGAGAAGAACAGTGGCGTAAAATGATGAAATAGGGTTTCATTCGTATTTATAGTATCGACTCAGGTGTCGACACTTTAGTGTTCATACACTTCAATAGGTTTAGCTTAGGTTCACACAATATTTACACTTCAATATGTAAATGTTGCATTGTCTATGTCCACTGAGAATTGTTTTGTTGTTATTGATGTCTATTACTTCACATTTGGAGGATTCAAATACAAGCTTGCATCATTTGTCACAAAGTTGACTAATGCTTAAAAGATTGTATTTGAGTTCTTTTACAAGTAATATATTTTCAATAGAAGTGGAGGAATTCTTACCAATACTACCTATTCCGATGATCTTCCCGTTGTCGTTGCCTCCGAAGGTGACGAATCCTCCATCCCTTGGCTTGAGAGATGAGAATTGAGTCTCATTCCCCGCCATGTGCCTTGATCACATGTTATCCAAATACCAATAATTCTTATTTGATTTTGCTTGAAATAACACCTATAAAATGATTTATTTTACTTTAGGTACCCAAACCATCTTGGGTCCTTGGGGGTTAGTCCTCAATGATCTTCTTGGAACTCATGCATTTTTAGGAGCATTATACTTTTGCATATCATAGCACCTACTAGCAATGTGTCCTAACTTGTGACAATAAAAGTATGAAACTTGTTTCTCTATTTGAAGTTCCAAATTTGATTTTTGAAAACGTTTTCCTCTTGAAAGGATTATAACCAAGTCCGGATTTGTCGAGAGAATATTTTTGTTTTCTAAGGA
>BRYE01000021.1:11058630-11073630 GCA_030159115.1 Actinidia arguta var. hypoleuca
GTATAAAATTGGGGCGAGTAACCAATAGTCAGAATTGCTCTTTCACCTCGGTACTGGACCTCAGCAACAACTCGGACGACCTGTGTAGACGAACAAACGTGACCGGCCGGGGCAAAGCCACTCAAAACCCCTCTGGTGTGTGAATCAAACTAAGACGAGCACAAGAAAAACAATTTAAAGACAGAGCTATAGATGCATGTATTTACGGGTTAAAAAGTTGTACCTCCATAAGATGGGGGAGAGGCCTTTATATAGGTGTAAGATAGAGATTCATGTGAGGATATTTAGGCGGGATCTTCGAATAACTATGATTGGGAAGTATATCCCTGAGATACCGGAGTGATAATAAAAGATTACCATGTGGAGAGCAATCCGCAATTGTAGGAGTTATGATGGAGGTAATTTTCTTGTAAAGGTGGAATCCTTGTGGAGGCGGACTCTGATTAGGGGGAGGAGTGACCAAAAAGGACTCTCGAGTAGGCAGAGTCCTTGTGGAGGTAGAATCATTGTGGAATCCTTGTGGAGGCAGACTCTGATCAGGCGGAGGAGTGACCAAGAAGGACTCTCGAGTAGGCAGAGTCCTTGTGGAGGTAGAGCCCTCTTAAAGATGGTCGACATAGACAACCTTGCCTAAAGGTGAGCTAGAAAAAGGCTTGTACACATCAGTGAAGTGATCCATTGGTGATAATGTGATGGGTGACCAGGACTATGTTAGTGTTATAGTGACATGATCTCTTGGCGAGATACCTGCCTTAGAATATATGTAGAAAGATATTTTTTCCCACATCAGTAGGCCCCCTACTCGAGATGCCGAGGTGAAACACTTGGGATCTCCAAGTAACAGACAAAATAATAGCCTCCTGATGACATGGCCATGTATTAATGGCATGTCTTTAATAATGACAACATCCATAACGGCGATCAAGATGTCTTATCATATCGTAATGAATGGGCATTCTTGATAATGGCGACATCCACAATGGCTATCAAGACGCCTTATTATATTGTAATGAATGGGCATTCTTGATAATGGCGACATCTACAATTGCAATCAAGATGCTTTATCATATCGTAATTAATGGGCATTCTTGATAATGGTGACATCTACAATGGCGATCAAGACGCCTTATCATATTATAATGAATGGGCATTCTTGATAATGGCGACATAAAACCTGTACTTGGTGACAACTCACGGCGAATAATGGCAAAAAAATAAAATTGGAGAAACTTTGTTACTTATATGAGAGCTTGGTGATCATTACAATTAGGTTGGCGACTGTAATCATACATGGAGACCGGCAATTATGAGAATGGTGACATCCCGCAGCAAAGGCGATCATCTTCTCATGGCAACCAGCAGATTCACTAGTAATACTTCTCCAAATGCTCGGCGTTCCATGGGTGAGGTAGTGCCCTTCCATTCATGTCCTCTGGCCAAGGGCCAATAAGTTCCTGGCCTGGTCATCTCATCCTCAACTCAGGTTCACCACATCAAGTTCACCTCATCCTCGAAGTGATGGGCGAGATGAGAACTATGGGCGAGGTGAATACCTTACTTTTATGGTTATTCATTCCTCGCCTCCTTCATTTGGCCTTAGCTAACTCTTTTGTTGTAATATACTTGTCAGCCTTGCTCTGTAGTGTTGACAAGATTTGGGGGACATTCTTGGAGAGGGAGTCAAATAGTGGGCCTAGGCGAAGTCCTTCCATCATCTCCATAATCACCACCTTATCATTGGAGTCTTATATTTCTAGAACAACCTAGTTGAACTGCTTGACATAGTCTTTCAAGCTCTCCCCATCTTTCTGGTGAACTGTGAAGAGGTGGGAGGCATTCTTTTGCCTGACTCTACAACTCATGAAATTGGCAACAAAAAGCCTGCTCAAGTCACCAAATGACATCGTTTATGGTTAATTATGGCTGGATTCAGATCGTCTAGAGTGGGAGTGGGTGAAGCTTTCCTAAAGTGGTGTAAAACGACGTCGTTTTGGTTGATTATGGTACAAAATGACATCGTTTTATTAACCATATAAAATGGCATCGTTTTGTTAACAATACAAAACGAAGTCATTTTGTACCATAATTAACCAAAATGATGTCATTTTACACCACTTTAGAAAAACTTCACCCACTCCCACTTCCACTCTAGAGGATCCGAATCCAGACACATCAGTAGCCCCTACTCAGGATGTCGAGATGAGACGAGAGATTCATGAGTATTTGGAGAAATAATTGGCGAGATAATTGTTTAATGGTTAGGTGGTCACGCAACGACGAGACGTGATTAACAAACTGCCACGTGGATGGGGGCATTAAATGTTAGGGTGACATTATGATCAGAATAACGGCAAATTAATGATACTTTTTGATGGATTGGAAAAATATTAAGAGACGCTTTTGGCGGGAAAGGCGGTTGAGCTCAAGAGCCAAATCGTTGCATGATCTGGGATGTTGGAGCATTTAAATCTCAGCCCTTGGTATCCCCTATATATAGAGGAGTTTACCCCTTCATACACACTTTTACGCTTGCACTTATCGAATTGCTGCTCTCGTTCTAATTTTCTCCTCACCCATATTTGTGGTTGTCTCATCGCCTGAAGCTCAGTAAGTGTACCTTAGCTTTTGCTTTTATATTTTATATCCCATAGGCCCGAGATAGTTCATTTAAAAGACTTAGAGGATTCTCTACCCTCTTAGGTGTCTGACCATTTAGGAGAAGGATCGTCATATATAACAAATGAAGTGAATTTATCCCCTGAATCTCCTATGGAGGATCCCTCAATCCCCGAGGTCAACCCTCTGATAGCCATTCATCCCTCAGTGAAGAAGGAAACCTATATTATGACCCACGAGGAACTGACTCTACTTAGGGAATCTTATTCTTTTCCCCAAAGCGTAGAAATTAGGATTTCTGAGAAGGGGAGACGATAATTTCAACCCGTCCTGGCGAGGTGGCCTTTTATGAGGCCACTTTTCCCGCGGGCCTCAGATTTCCTATTCACCCCCTAATTAGATTAGTTTTACTATTTTATAACATATGCCCTACTCAGCTCATCCCCAACCCATGGTAAAATATTGTTTGTGCAATGGCGTTGTGGCGAGCATTTAAATATGACATGACCTTTTCTGAGTTTAGGAACCTGTTTAGCCTGAACACTAATCCTAAAACGGACCAAGACTGGTTATATTTTAAGGCGAGGTACAAAAATACTCTCCTCGGAGGGTACCCCAACAATGTCAAGGGGTGGAAAAGCAAATTCTTTTTGTCTCGGGAACTGGATGGAAGCTTCTAGAAGGTTCATCTCAGGAAGTTGGTAGCCCAATGGTCCTGAAGTCGTGGGGTATTCTAGGTCGGTTTCAGTTTTTATTATAGTTCACTTTCCTAAAGCATTTCAATAGTTAATACTTGCGACTTTATTTTCAGATAAGCATTACAACAATCCGCCTAGGCTATATGGAGACAAGCCAAAAGTTTTCGACAAGATTTTCAGCTCGGTGGAGAAGCATGGGAGCTACTCAGTCCCCGTCCTCTTGAAGTCCAAATCTTTTCATAGGGTTTTTGGTTCCTCAATACCCATGGCTTTCGAGAATCAAGGTGAGGAGCGAACTAGAGGTGGAGCAACAAGCTCGTCGGGCGATGCGGGTGAGCCCCGCCCTTCACGTGGTGAACACATTCAGCAAGACAACCGTTCCCAAGATGACTCTATAAAAAACCTAGGAACTCTTGGGAAGGAGCTAAAGAGGATTTTCCCTCATATTTCTGATCTAACCTTGCTAAGGTGGTCAAGGGAAAAAATTTGCAATCCCAATTTAGGATTTTCACCAAATGTTTTAAGCCCAAGCTCGGACTCTATAGGGGAATCCTGGTCGAATTCTGGGCTACCCCCAAACTTAAATCGAATGGTACTGCCTCTTGTCTATTCTAAGTGTTTGAATTTCTATGTTTAATATTTGAATTATTTTGCATCTATGTCAAAAAGAATTAGCCTCAAAAAGCTCAGCAAGAAGGTTGAGAAATCCAAAAGTGGGGGTTCGGTAGCGATGCCTTCCTCGGCTAAAGGGGTGGTTATTGGAGAGAAACGCCCAAGGGAAAGCCCTTTCGGTTCGCCTAGTAAAAAGGGAAAGGTGGCCAATAGCCCCAAAGGGAAGGAGGCTGTCTCAGCACCTGATCCAAAGAGAAAGGCGATCAAGGCCAGTGATGCCACATGCTCAGGAGCCCCCCTTTTTTGAAGGGCAGGGAAGGTAGTTCGCCCAATCTCAGCACTATCCTAGGATCAGGGACCTCTATTATGGGCAGCCCCTCCATAGCCAAGAAGATATTGTAGGGGGTGATTCCCCCTACGAACAAGGAAAAAGTAGAAAAGCTAACATTGGATCAGACGGCTACCAGATTTTTCCACGTTATTGGCCAGGTATCACTTCAGTTCTGCATCTAATTTTCTTTTTGATATTTTATGCTCGGGTCATTTTTAAAATTTTATTTGTAGCAGGCACTTGTGCTCGGATCTTCCCTTGCTGTCTGGAACAGGGAAATAGGAGAGAAGGTGTCCCTCCAGCAAGGCCGAGCAGCCTCTTTGGAAAGTGAGGTTGGTCGCCTTCAAAAGTTGTCTGGCGACCTTGAATAGCAACTAGCCGAGGCCCGAGCTCGGGAGTAGGAGTCCCCGGATAAGATGGCCAAGTGGAAGAATGAATGAGACGACATGGCCGACAAACTTGAGAAGTCAGGTCTTCTGGTGGTGGAGATTAGAGAGGCTCTGTCCCGAGCTAAAAAGTTAGTCGTAGCTGAATTCAAGTCCTAGTCAGAGTTTTTAGAAGCAGTTGAAGATTCTGCCTCCAAGTACTTCGGCGAGGGATTTGATTTCTGTAAATGGCAACTTCGCCGCCACCATCCCGATCTTGCTATCAACTTAGAGGACATGGGTCTCGATCATAACCTTCGAGCCGAGGAGGATGAAGACGAGGAGGGAGAGGGGGAGAACACGAATACTGAGGACAAAGGCAGCACTGATTCCCCTCCTTCCTAAACACTTGTAATTTTTTTGTTTTTTGTAATGGTGAACTGTAATCCATTTTTCCTAATGAATAAAAGCCTTTATTCACACGTTATTGATGCTATGAATTACTTTATATAAACGGGAGAACTCAATTCTGCCACTTTAAAATTTTAATCTACTGGCGATTTAAAACTAGCATCTCTGGCGATGACGACGTCATTAATGGTGATCTAGACACTTTAATCTTAATGGACATTCTAGAAATAGGCGACCAGGATGCCTTATCATTCTTTAAAGAATGGGCATTCTTAAAATTGGCGACATCCTTAATGGCGATCAAGGCGCCTTATCATGTCGTAATGAATGGGCGACCTTTATATTGGTGACATCCTCACTGGCGATCAAAGGGCCTTATCATATCATAATGAATGGGTGACCTTGATATTGGTGATATCCTCAATGGCGATCAAGGCGCCTTATCATATCATAATGAATGGGTGACCTTGACATTGGCGACATCTTCAATGGCAATCAAGGCGCCTTATCATATCGTAATGAATGAATGACCTTGATGTTGGCGACATCCTCAATGGCAATTAAGGCGCCTTGTCATATCATAATGAACGGGCAACATTCATATTGGCAACATATTCAATGGTGATCAAGGCGCCTTATCATATCGTAATGAATGGGCGACCTTGATATTGGCGACATCCTCAATGGAGATCAAGGCGCTTTGTCATATCGTAATGAATGGGGGGACCTTGATATTGGCGACATCCTCAATAGAGATCAAGGCGCCTTGTCATATCATAATGAATGGGCGACCTTAATATTGGCGATATACACGTTTATCGGCAACGTAATTTTTTATGAGAAATTTAAGGGAGATTTTATTAAATAATCAAATAGATAGGTGATCACAAAATTATTAACAATACAAAATGGAACATTTGGCGATGTATAAGTCAGGCGATCTCATTCTAGGCGACCTGATGAATTACTGATAATACTTTTTCAAGTGTTCGGCGTTCCAAGGATGGGGAAGGGCCTTTCCGTCCATGTCTTCCAACCAATAAGTCCTGGGTCTAAATACTTTGACCACTTTATAGGGGCCTTCCCAATTAGGACCGAGTTTTCCTGCATTTGATTTTTTTATGGCCAAGGTAATTTTCCTCAAAGCTAGATCGCCCGATAGGAAAGATCTATGTTTGACTCTTTGGTTGTAATAATTGGCGACCAGGTGCTTGTAGGCTTCCTGACGTATTTTAGCTTATTCCCTCTTCTCACCGATTAGGTCCAGGTTGAGTCTTAGTTCAATTTCATTGTTCTCTTTGTCGAAATTTGAGATCTGGAAGCTTGGCATTCCAATTTCCACCAAAATAACAGATTTCGTCCCATAAACCATAGAAAATGGCATCTCGCTAATAGGAATTCTGCTCGTCGTATGGTACGCCCAAAGTATGTTTGGCAAGTCTTCTATCCATTCGCTTTTGGACTTTTTTAGCCTTGTCTTCAAATTTCTTAAGATTATTCTATTGGTGACTTTGACTTGTCCATTTGCTTGAGGGTGGCCGGTGATGAGAAATGATGAGATATGGTGAGGTCCGAGCAAAAATGCCTAAACTCATTGTTATCAAACTGCATGGCGTTATCCGAGATGATAACTTTGGAGATTTCAAACCGGCAAATGATATTTTTTCATATGAAATTCCTAATATTTTTATCCGTGATCTTGGCGAGAGGTTCCGCTTCTATCCACTTGGTGAAGTAATCAATGGCGACGACTAAGAATTTTCTTTGTAAGGGAGCCTAGGGTAAAGGTCCAAGTATGTCCACGCCCCATTGTGCAAAGGACCATAGGCTGGTCATTGGAACCATCTCGATGGGTGGAAAATGACTCACTAGAGCAAACCGTTGGCATTTATCATAGTTCCTCTGCCGCATCTCGTCCCATTCGTGGCCAAAAATAACCTTGGCGAATTGCTTTTCTCACTAACGATCTCGCCCCAGAATGGTTTCGATGCCTTCATGGATTTCCTTTAACACATATTCCCCTTCTTCAAGTCGAAGACACCTTAGGAGAGGCCCTGAAAAAGACCTTTTATACAACATTTCGCGGATAATGCAAAACTTTATAGATCTGTATTGGATTCAGCAAACTTGGAGTTTGTCCGGAGGCAACACGCTATCCTGTAGATAGGCGATAATTTTGTCTATCCATGTTGGGAAAGTATCTGTCTGACAAACTAGTTTGGCGACCTCGATACTTGAGTTTTCTATGAACTCCAAGGGTACACTTTTGTTTGAGATAAAATCAAATGTGGAGGCGAGGTTGGCCAAAGCATCAGCTTTCCTGTTTTCCTCTCTAGGAATCTGGCGAACTCTAAAATCTTTGATTTTTCCAAATAAGATTTTTACTTCATCTAGATAGGCCAGTCTTCTAGTATCTTTGGCGAGGTAATCTCCCTGAACTTGGTTCACCACTAGCTGTGAATCACTGAAGGCGTCAAGGTTATCTACTCCCATTTTAGTTACAACTCGTAATTCGGCGAGGAGAGCGTCATACTCAGCTTTGTTATTGGTGGCTTTGAATCCTATACGGATGGCGTACTCCATCTGCTCGCCTGAAGGAGTTTGGAGAATCAGCCCCGCATCACAATTGTGCTGGTTTGATGAACCGTCTACAAATAGTTTCCATCTAGATAGGTCGCCCGAGTCAGATTGCTGCGGAGTCTCTACCTCAGATGAGCCTTTCTCAGACTCTGGGGCGACATCATATATAAATTCAGCCACAAAATCAGTCAAGACTTGACCCTTGATTGCCATTCTTGGTCTAAAATCAATATGGAATTCGCATAGCTCAATGGACCATTTGAGGAGTCTCCCCGAAGTGTCAGGTCACTGGATAATGTGCTTCAATGGTTGATCAATAAACACAGCAATAGGATATGCCTGAAAATAATGGCGTAGCTTCTTGGCGGCGATAAGAAGGGCATAGGCGAGCTTCTCAATTTTCAAGTATCTAGTTTCGTCTCCCATTAGAACTTTACTAACATAGTACACAGGTTTCTGAACTCTATCCTCTTCTCGGATTAACACTGCATTTACCGCTAGTGGCGAGACGGACAGATATACGATAAGTTCTTCGCCCACAACTAGAACCATAAGCAAGGGAGGCGAATCGAGATACTTCTTCAATTGTTGAAATGTTGCTTTGGATTCCTCATTCCATTAGAGGTTTTGATTTTTTCTCAGGATCTTAAAGAACGGGAGGCACTTGTCATCTAACTTGGAGACGAATCTGTTAAGGGCGACTACTCGCCCGATTAGTTGTTGCACCTCATGGAGGTTCCTTGGTGAGTTCATGGTGAGCAGGGCACAAATCTAGTCTGGATTGTCCTTGATTCTTCGCTTGGCTACCAAGAATCCGAGGAACTTTCCAGAGGAGACATCAAAGATTCACTTAGAAGGGTTGAGCATCATTTGATGTTTTTGCAGGACGCCAAACGGTTCTTTCAAGTGGACGATGTGATCTGTAGCCTCAAGGCTTTTAACGAGCATGTCATTTATGTAGACCTCCATGATTTTCCCAATCAATTCTCTAAATATCTTGATCACCAGTCTTTGGTATGTTACCCCCGCATTTTTCAAACCAAAAGGCATGACTTCGTAGCAATAAAGTCCCATCTATGTAATAAATAAAGTTTTTTCTATGTCAGGAAGATGCATTTTAATTTGATGATATCCAGAGAAGGCGTCCATAAAACTGAGGAGCTCATGCTTGGAGGTGGCATCAACTATCATATCGATCTTTGGAAAAAGAAAACTATCCTTTAGGCATGCTTTGTTGAGATCGATGAAGTCAACACACACTCTCCATTTCTCTCCTTTTGGGGGGACGACGACTACGTTGGCAAGCCAATTTGGGTAGTTAGATTCTCTGATAACATAGGCTCTGATTAGCTTAGTTACTTTTTCTTCTATAATTTTTAGTCGTTCAGGTGTGAATTTCCTTCTTTTCGGGCAAGCCAGAGGATAGGCAGGGCTGGTAAATAATCTGTGAGTGACGACCTGATGATCTATTCCTAGGACATCGGCCTGCGACCATGCAAAGATATCATAATTCTCTTTCAAAAACTTTATCAAAGTAATCCTTAGTTTTTCAGTTATTCCTGTCCCAATCATAACGTGGCGATCTGGATGGTCTGGATGAATAGAGACTGGAGTAACTTCTTCCAACGGTTCGGTATTTTCTAACTCTCTAGGGTCCACTAGGATAATCTCTTCCATCTCATCTCTCAACTCCTCCATCTCAAAGTCAGCGATCTGTAAATTCTATTGGCTGCTTGGTTTGGGATGAGGTTTTTCTCTCATGGCTGAGATAAAACACTGCCTGGCCACTTTCTGGTCTCTCTTAACCTCACCTACACCAGTCGGAGTAGAGAACTTCATTTTTAGATGATATGTTGACATTATGGCCTTGATTTCTCCTAAAGTTGGGCGACGCAAGATTGCGTTGTATGGCAATGGGCAGTCCACCACAATGAAGTCTTGCCAAACGGTAGTCTAGTGAGGCTCTGTTCCCAAGGTTAATGGCAATTTGATCCACCCAAGTGGATGGGTGGTGTTTCCTCCAAATCTGACCAAAGGAGTGTTGAAAGGGTGGAGCTTATCCAATCCAATCTTCATCTTGTCAAATGCCAAGATGAACAAAATATCTTCCAAACTCCCATTATCGGTCAATATCCTTTAAACATTAAAATTGGCGATGACAGCTGAGACGAACAAGGCGTCATCAAGAGGGAGGCGTAGGCCTTCCAGGTTATCACTAGTGAAGCTAACAGGCAAGTGGGTTGCATTAGTTGAGGAAAGGTTGTAAACTTCTTTAGCTCGCACACTGGCATTCCTGGCATGCCTTTTTTATGATGAGTTTGAACATCCTCCTTATCCAACCCCGCCATGAATCATTTGTATGTCCCCAATAGTTGGTCTGGTGTCGCCATATCTCCTTTTAAGTGAATCAGGAGGTGGGCGATTTGCATATCAAATATCTCCTCTTGATAAGGTCGGTAATCTGTTCTTTTAATTGAAAGCAATCTTCTGTGTTATGTCCGTGATCTTGGTGGAACTCACAATACTTGTTTTTGTTTCTTTTTGGGGGGTCATTTTTTATTTTTGTAGGCCATTTGACAAAATCCTCGTGCTTGATTTCTGTGAGTACTTGGGCGATAGGGGCATTAAGAGGGGGTAATGACAACTCTCGATGGCGAGGTGGAGTACAAGGGCGCCTGTCATTATTTTGTCGCCTTATATCCTGATCTGGCCTTTTGTTTTTCACCTCATCGCGGTAGTTGATTAGCATGGAGTCGGGTTCTTTCCTCTTATCATCTCTTCCCCGTCTTCTTCATTTGGCTTAGGCCAATTCCTCTGCGGCAATATATTTGTCAACTTTTTCTTGGAGAGATGACAAGGTTTTTGGGACGTTTTTTTAGAGGGAATCAAATAATGAACCCGGATGCAGCCCTTCCATCATTGCCATGATTACCACTTTGTCACTGGGATCCTCGACCTCTAAAATAGCTTGATTGAACTACTTTGCATAATCCTTTAAACTCTCGCTCTCCTGCTGGTGGATGGTAAAGAGATGGGAGGCATTCTTCTACCTCACTTGACAGCTTATAAAATTGGCGACGAAGAGTCTACTTAGGTCGCCGAACAAGTCAACGGATCCTGGAGACAACTTTCTGAACCATGACATCGCTGACGTTGTAGAGAAAGCCTTGCACATTACCTCGTTTGAACATCCTTGGAGCGACATCAGGCTTTTGTACGAATTTAGATGATCCATGGGATCCATCTTTCCTTCATAGCCCCCGAGCTGAGTGGGTAGCTTGAACTTGGAGGAAACTCTGGCCCTCATCACCCTCCTTGTGAATAATGGCTCAGTTTGCTTGATCAAAGCATCAACGGTTACTGGAACACCAGCCCCGGTATTGATTGCGTCAAGACGAGCGTTCAGATCTCTGATTTTTTATGAAGTGGAGCTATTTCGGCGCCTGAGCGCCCGATCCTCTCGGCGAGGCAACCTTCCTCTTCACTGGAACTCTTTGTCTTCCATTTCGGGGGTTCGGCTAGATGATCTGAATTTTGATGAGGAGCTTCTGTCACGTAGGGGACTCGAGCTTGGCGATCGACGTCGCCTATTTTGTGCTCGGCCAGCACTACGATTATTTTGGGAATCATCATCGCCCGATTGGTGAGATCATTGGATATCCGTAACGGGGGGTACGGCAAGGGGTGGAGGATTGGTTGCAGTGTGGTATTGTATTAGACGGGTATTGTTCTCATTTATGATTCTCATCTGTTTGGCCATATCATGCATTTCACGGTGGAGCCTCTCTAGATCTGGAGCCGGGCTAATATTGGCCATTGGACGAGCTATGTTATCTAATGGGCTGCTAGCACTTGGTTTGGGTATCAATCAGTTGCGCAGGTGTATAGAAAATTGAGAACTGACGTTCCCACAAATAACACCAAACTATTATGGTAAAAATCTAGGTAACCAACCTAACAGTCAAGATTGCTCCTTTGTCTCGGGACTGGACCTCGCCATAAGATGGGCGACCTGCGCAGAATAGAACAAACGTAATCAGCTGGGGTGAGACCGCTCAAAATCCCTCCAGCGTATGAATCAGACCAAGACGACCAGGAGAAAATTAAAGGCCAAACTATTGTGATAAAAATCTGGATGAGCAACCCAGCAGTCAAGATTGCTCCTCTATCTCGGGACTGGACCTCGGCATAAGATGGGCGACCTGCGTAGAATAGAACAAACGTAATCGACCGGAGTGAGGCCGCTCAAAACTCCTCCGGCGTATGAATCAGACTAAGGCTACCAGGAGATAATTAAAGGCCAAACTGTTGTGGTAAAAATCTGGGTGAGCAACCCAACAGTCAAGATTGCTCCTCTGTCTCGGGATTGGACCTCGGCACAAGATGGGCGACCTGCGTAGAATAGAACAAACGTAATCGACCGGGGTGAGGCCGCTCAAAACTCTTCCGGCGTATGAATCAGACCAAGGCGACCAGGAGATAATTAAAGGCCAAACTGTTGTGGTAAAAATCTGGGTGAGCAACCCAACAGTCAAGATTGCTCCTCTGTCTTAGGACTGGACCTCAGCACAAGATGGGCGACCTGTGCAGAATAGAACAAACATAATCGACCGGAGTAAGGCTGCTCAAAACCCCTCTGACGTATGAATCAGACCAAGGCGACTAGGACATAATTAAAGGCAGTATGGGAGAGCACAATAGTAAAAGTATTTGTGGTTCCTGTGTTGAGCATACCCTTTCATTATGGGTGAAATGCCTTTATATAGGTGTAGGCGAGAGATCCATGTGAGGATAATCAGGAGAAATTTTTGAATAGCCATGTATGGGAAGTATATCCCTTTAATATAGGAGAGATCATAAGCGATTTCCATATGGAGAGGAGCTCGCAATCATAAGGATTGTGATGGAGATTGTATTCCGATAAAGGCGGAATTCTTGTGAAGGCAGACTCTGATCAGGCAGAGTAACCCAGAAGGACTCTGGAATAGGAGTCCTTGTGGATATTGAACTATCTTGAAGACGATCTCTGGCCTGGCGATGTGGATGTCCTCGCCTAAAGGCGAGCTAGAGAAATGCTTATTCATATATTAGCAAAATGATCCGTTGGAGATTTATGGCGACCAGGGCTATATCGTTATTTCTGGCGACGTGCCGTGCTCATTATAAATGGGTGATTATTTTACCCACATCAATAACCACATAACCCAAGACCCAAAATCAATGCACTATATGAAAATTAGCAGATACAAAAGTTCTTACAACCATTCACCGTGAATCCTCACCCATGACTAAGATCCTCCTTGCCAAATCCTCGTAAACTACTCCCCGTGCATGAATTTCCCTTTTTCTAAGATCAATCTACTATTGAAATCCACTGCCTAGATCATCCTTGCCTTTGAACTTCTTCAAAGGACTTGAGGTAAAGAGTAGAAATTTATTGAATCACTCTTGAGAAATGAATTGATGCTCAATGATGCTTGGCTCTTTATAGGTTTCTCAAGCACTCATCAATATAGCTTGTAAAGGGCTTGGAGTATATGAAGTTTAATTTTCCTTTCTCAATCTTGATTTTCTCTCTCTTAATCTTCCAAAATGAAGAACAAGAGCTTTTATATAAATTTCATCTCAACAAAATTAGCTAGACATCAAACTAAGATGTCAGGCTAATTTCAAATCCGGAGATATTTCTAGCTAAAATGGGTTGTGCTCAAAACGAATCACCGATCACACACACACAAGACAATAGACATTTACGTAGTTCGGCCAATGATGCCTACATCTACGGAGAGAAATAAATAATCCATTAATCAAATGAGGAGATTACAAAAGGAGGAGATCCACTCAACTCACTCTCTCAGCCTCGCTCTCACAATTTCTCTCAGCCTCTCTTCTCTTTCTCTCTCTATTCTTAGCCCCCTCACTCCCACCACCACACAACCACACCCTAATTTTCTCTCTCTCTTCATATTTATGGGAAAAACCTAGGGTTACTAAACAAGCTTGGGCTTGGGTAACTACTGGACTTTGGCCCAATAATGGGTTGTACTTAACAATCTCCCCCTCTAGCCCATTAGAAGGTAATCTGATATCTTCAAGTTATCCATCCTGATAATTTCTGGTCCAGCTCTCTCATAAGATATGGAAGACAGCATCCGAGATACCTTTCCTTCATCAACGGGCTACTCTACTTCGCACTGAAGTGTATGCACCTTCACACCAAAGTACCTACACCTTCTCACCAAGGTGCCCTGCACTTCCCACCAGGGTACGCCATAAAGTACATCACTTTGTGAGTTGTTATGGCTCCATCTCTTGTCCCTTGTGCACACAACTAGAGAGATTATTGTCACTAATTAAATCAAGAGCGAAAGAGACTCATTTCAGGGGCATCACGTCCATTGCTATATAGCTCTTCAAAATCAATTTTATCTCCTTCCTCTGAGCTTCTCTCTTGACATCCTGCACTGGTTGCACCACTTGTGTTCGGCCAGACTTTCGCACATATTTCAAAGCATCTCTTTGCACTCCTATACCACTCAGGATCCTCTAGGTACCCCTACGCTTGCTTTGCATGGCTTTGTGCAACTATTACTTCCCTTGTCCATTCTTCTTGCTAGTACCGCTGGACCCATGTCTAATAGCAGCTCCCCTTGTATGAACATTATCCTCTAGTTGGTATAGCTCTCTAGTCTTTTATCCTCGCAGCATCTCTGTATTTCCTTAGAAACTCTCAGAATTCCTCCACTAGCTGCAAAGCTATAACCCTTCGAATCTAGCATCACAATGAAAATTATTTTTTTTCATAGACTAAGAACATGCCTTACATCGGTCAATGTCAGAGACCTCTCGTCTGCCATGTGAAATCGGACTGTTCCTTTGCCAACAACTATGTTCGCCATGTTATTCGCCATCCATACAAGTCCCTCACATGCTGCATATGTAGAGAATATATCTTTATCTCTTCACAAGTGGTAAACACTTTCTGCATCCAATATCCAATCTAACTTCCCATCTGCTAATACTATTAGGAAAGCATCATTGCTTGAATTTGTCATCACTGATGTTGATGCTGTCTTTGAAGACTGATTAAGTGTTTTATACTTTGAGTAATTTCTCTTGATATGCCCCTCCTAGTTGTAGTAAAACACTTAAAAGTGCAACCTCTTGACTATGACCTTGGTCGTCCTCTATCGGTACCCCTTTAATGACATCTTCCCTGTTCACGACTTTTTTCCTTGCTTTCCTTAGAGACTAAGGCATGTGACTCACTCCAATCTATCATGCCCATATGTCTCTTCCGTGCCTCTTCATTGAATAAGATATCATTGACTATACTCATTGTCAACTTCCCATTCGGCGTTGAATTGTTGAGAGAAACAACCAATGT
>BRYE01000021.1:11086130-11091130 GCA_030159115.1 Actinidia arguta var. hypoleuca
GAAGAAAAGGTCCTGATAGAGTTAATTAGTAAAATAGAGAATGAAGAGTTGAAAGGACAGTATATTAGTAAACTTAGAAACCTATGGAATGATAGTAAACCTAAAAATAATAAACTAGTAATAAGCTTAAATAACACATTAGAAAGATTTAAAAAAGATAAACAAAAAGAAGTAACCCTACAAGACTTACAACAAGAAATAAATCTAGTTAAAAAAGAAATAAAAGAATTAAAGGTTAAAGATAAACAATTAGAAGATGAAATAACAATATTAAAAATAAATGATCAATTCACCAAGATAGAAAAAAATGATCAGTCATCAGATGAGTCTTCTTCAGGCAAATCTGAAAAGAGCGTAAGTATAAGTCAAGATAGTAGTAAATTAAATACAATTAAAAAACTTAACATACAGAAATGGCAGGTTAAAGTTAAGTTAATTATTAATAGCTATGAATTAGAAGCCATTGCCTTAGTCGATTCAGGAGCAGATGTGAATTGTATTCAAGAAGGAATAATTCCTACTAAATACTATCACAAAACTACTGAAAGATTAAGCGCTGCTAATGGAAGTAATTTAAGAGTAAATTATAAGTTGCCTAAAGTTCACATATGTCAAGACAAAGTTTGCTTTAAAACATCTTTTGTCTTATTAAAAAATATGACAGACAGAGTAATTCTAGGATTACCCTTTCTCTATTTACTGTATCCATTTAGTATTAGTACTAAAGGGATATCTACTAAACCTTTAGGTCAACAGGTAATGTTTAAATTTTTAAATAAACCTGAATCTATTCAGTTAAAAAGATTAAAAGATTTTGCTTTGTCAATTAACCTAGTTAATCAAAAAGAAAGACAAATTAATTACCTTAAAGAAGAAGTAAAATATAAAAGAATTGAAGAGAACCTAGCTAGTAAACAGCTTAGTCAGAAGATTGAACAATTTAAAAATGCTTTAGAACAAGAAGTCTGTTCTACCTTACCTAGTGCCTTCTGGTATAGGAAGAGACACATAGTCAACTTACCTTATGTTAAAGACTTTAATGAGAGTAAAATACCAACTAAGTCTAGACCGATTCAAATGAATGCAGAACTCTTAGAGGTCTGTAAAAAGGAAGTAAATGATTTATTAAAAAATAAAATCATTAGTAAAAGTAAGTCACCTTGGTCTTGTTCAGCCTTTTATGTTAATAAAAGTTCTGAAATAGAACGAGGAGTTCCTAGGTTAGTTATTAATTACAAACCATTAAATGAAGTCTTAGAATGGATTAGGTATCCAATACCTAATAAAAAAGACTTAATCAAAAGACTTAGTAATGCAGTTATATTCTCTAAGTTTGATCTAAAGAGTGGTTTTTGGCAGATGCAAATAAACCCTAGAGATAGGTACAAAACTGCCTTTACCACACCCTTTGGTCATTACGAATGGAATGTAATGCCATTCGGATTAAAGAATGCACCTAGTGAATTTTAAAATATAATGAATGAAATATTTAATCCTTACAGCCATTTTTCAATTGTTTACATTGACGATGTTCTTCTATTCTCCCAGTCTATAGATGAACATTGGAAACATTTGAAAACTTTTCTAGAAATAATTAAACATAATGGTTTAGTCATCTCTGCCTCTAAGATAGAGTTATTTCAAACTAAAGTCAGATTTTTAGGTTATCATATTCATCAGGGAACAATTATCCCAATTAACAGGTCAATTTTATTTGCGGATAAATTCCCAGATGAAATCCATGATAAAAATCAGTTACAGAGGTTCTTAGGATCTCTCAATTATATTGCTGAATTCTATAAAGACCTTAGGAAGAAGTGTCAACCCCTCTTCGAGAGACTAAAAGACAACCCTCCTCCTTGGTCTTCTATTCACACTGCTATAGTCAAAGAGCTAAAACAATATGTCAAGACTTTGCCCTGCCTTGGCATCCCTACTGAAAATTCATTCAAAATTATTCAAACTGATGCCTCTGATGTTGGTTACGGAGGTATCCTCTTACAGAAAGTCAATCCCAGTTCTCCTGAACAAATTGTTCATTTTCATTCAGGAATCTGGAATTCTGCACAAGTAAACTATAGCACTATTAAAAAAGAAATTTTATCTATAGTACTATGTATTAGTAAATTTCAAGATGATATTTTAAATCAACGATTTTTAGTCAGAGTCGATTGTAAAAGCGCAAAATATGTTTTACAAAAAGACGTTCAGAATATAGCTAGTAAGCAAATATTTGCTAGATGGCAAGCCATCTTAAGCATATTTGATTTTGATATCGAATATATTAAAGGTAGTCAAAATTCCATTCCTGATTTTCTTACCAGGGAATTTTTACAGGGGAAGCCATAATGCCCTTTCCTATATTCCACTACAGAAACAGGATAACCAGATATAGTAAAACCATTAAAACCCTTTGGTCAGAAATTGAGAATCTTTCCATAAATCTTCCAGCTACTGACTATTTAATCAGACATCGTTTTGAGATGATCTGTTACCTCCAAAATGAAATTTGCTTCTTACAAAGTCATCTAACTACTCTTAGTTATTGTTAATCTCGCTCTTTTCAGATGTCATCCAGTAAGAAGGAGTCTTCCAGCAAGAAACAACTTTCTCTTGTTCCTCCCCTTACCCTAGTAAACAGGTTTCAATCTCTTGGTACAATCCCAAGACAGTCATATTCCTCAGCTCTTGCTTCAGAGTCAGCTAGTCAACTTCAAATGTCTACCTTCAAGTCATCAAGGACAGAATATGTCCAAAAATCCCTAGTTCATAATCTCTTTTTTAAAGAGCCAGCCCACAAAAACATTCAAGATCCAATTGATCTGGTAAGTCATTTCTTCCCTCCTGGATGGCATTTTGTTCCTCACCATCCAGAAAAGTCAATTACTTTCTATAAAGATATTTTATTAAAACATAAGTCAGTTGTTTTCAAACCAATTTATGATAGAGTCAATACTAATAAAATTATTTATCACTCAATGTATATTCATAATTTTGTGTCTCTTGATGAATGGGGTCATCCTTCTCTCTTGAAAACTCTTCCTGGTCATTCTCTCCAATATAATTACTATGATTATATGGAGTCCTGGTTTAAAGTCATCCTTCATCAAAATGAGTCATTTACACACTCGTGGTTTTTCTGCTTTGACCACAAGTTCAAGTCAGTTATTCCATCCTGGTTCTTAAGATGGTGGAATTATCATGGAGCAATTCCTGATATTCTTCCAATCGAACTTATGGACCAAGTTAATTATTTTTCTTCCCAGTTCAAAGTAAATGCTCATAATAGTCAGTTCCCCATATTACTTCTATTTATTAGTAAATACAAAGTCCCATGAATTTTCAAATGGCAATACAGTTTGTCCAATAACATTCTAGCCAGAGTCCACTTTGTCAAATGGTGGGATACTTTCAAATATCCCAGAGTCATTGAACAAGTAAAAGCGGAATTTCCAGTCAAAGTTCCTACTCCAGTTAAGCAGAGCCCAATTGCTCCTATTCAACAGGTCCCCATGGACCCCTATCAGTCATCCAAGCTTGCTCCAGCTTCTTCTTCACAGTCAAAATCAACAAGACCTTCCTCCAGTAAATCCAAAGTAAAGGCCAAATCTTCCAGCCCAAATAGTGAAGATTTGCTCAAGATGTTCAACCAGTTCATCAAGGCCCAAGCCCAAGCCAAGGCGGAAGCCCAAGATGAAAAGTCAACAGAAGGTTCAGCCGAAGATGAGGACCAATGTTCTGAAGCTTCAGTTGGTTCCTCCAGTAAAAGTCCATATGAATATCAGTCACCAGATACTCAAGATCCTTTTGCATAATTATTCAGCTTCAGTCACTACTGTCCAATACTTGACAGAAAAGCTGCCGAATAATTATTCAAACAGGAAGTTACTGTTCAAAAGTCACTGTTCACTGTTTTCACTGACAGAAGTTACTGTTCAAAAGTCACTGTTCACTGTTCACACCGACAGAAGTTACTGTTCAAAAGTCACTGTTCACTTTTACTATTCATCTACAGGGAAAAGCTGCGCCAAAAGTTTTATACTGTGCACTTTTACTGTGTAGTCACGGATTAGTTACTGTACACTTTTCACTGTGTAGTCACGGATTAGTTACTGTACACTTTTCACTGTGTAGTCACGGATCAGTTACTTTTCTTTGCCTATTTAAACGAAGTTAAAATTGAGAAAGGAGGAGGGCCTTTCAAGACCACTACTAGCTCTCTCTCCCCTCTCCCCTGAGAAAATTCTCTTTTGTAAACTATTCAAGATGTATGCAGCAGTTTGCGCTTGCTCAAGTTACTTTCAGTAATTGTAAGTTATTTAAGTTAATTTCTGTATTTTAATAAAAGTTTTTATTTCAGTAAGTTGCTTTGCTTTTATATATATATATATAATATATATATATATATATATATATATATATATATATATATATATATACATATCAAATGAATAATATATTCATTTAAAGTTCATAATATATCAATATTTCAATTCCAATAATCCAAATAACCACCGAAACACATAAACACATAAATCCAATGTTCTCACAAACATTTTATCAAACACATGGCACGCGTTGTTCACACAATATTATCGATCACCTAAACATGAGATTTTCTAGATTTTCAAAATAACAAATACTCATAACATGTTATTCTAGCAACCTAACACATCCTAAACTCATAAAAATAGAGAGAATAGGGCATTAACACAAGATTAATCTACCTTTTGACAAATGGTGGATTTTTGGACAAATGGGGGCCCAAACATAGTCCTATCGAAATTCCACTCGGATAGAATCGAAGAGCTCGGCGAGACGATCCACTTTCGTGCTTTGAGCGAAGGTCGGATGTCGCCGAAAGGTGGCCAGAAATGGCGATTTCGGCCGGAGCTTCTCTTGAGAGAGAGAGAGAGAGAGAGAGGGAGTGAAATGGATGATTGAGGGGAAAGGAAGTGTGTTGAAGAAGCTTCCTAGGGGTTTACTACGGTGTATCACAC
>BRYE01000021.1:11103630-11106130 GCA_030159115.1 Actinidia arguta var. hypoleuca
ACTTTTCTAACAACGGTTGGACCTCCCTTGGAACCTGCACTGTTACTTTTCTATGTCTTCAATCACCACGCCTTTTACCATCATTGCATACACTTCTTGTGAAGATTTTACATCTTTCACGAACTCAGCCTCTGAACTAGCTATGGTGACAAAAGATTGTCCCTCTACTTTAGGTGGTTTAAACACTGCTTATTGTGATGTAGGAGCCATAGCAATTCTATGGGGCTCCCACATAAACACAAAAGTATTGTCCTGACCCTTAAATCGAACATCCACATCAAACTGCCAAGGTCTACCCAAAAGTATATGGCTAGCATCCATGTCAATAACATCACAAATTACTTCTGCCTTATAGTGGGTGCCAATAAAAATAAGAACTCGACAAATCTCATTTATCTTCGCAGTTGGGCCTTTCTTAATCTAACCAATGTTGTAATGGTTGGGATGTAGTTCGGTTGGTAAGTTCAAGTGCTCCACTAACCACTTTGCAACAAAGTTCTCGCAACTTTCGCTATCCATGATCAGATCACAAACCTTCTTGTTGATACAACAAAGAGAACAAAAGATATTATGGCGTTGACTATGGTTCTCTGCCTTTAGTGTAAATAACACTCGTTGTACACACAGTTGACTTGTTCTCCATCCTCTACTTTGATCTCAGCCCCATCATAAGGATCATCTTCATACTCTACACCATCATCAACCCTAAAGTCAACATCCTCTTCAACTAAGTTGGCTGGCTTTCGCTCTGGACAAATGTTAGAATGGTGGCCAAGCTTGCCCCACCTATAACACTTGTTTACCGTAGGCTTGGTATAAGAGTTTGAGTTTCTGGGAACGTCTCTATTGTTGAAGTTGTTGCTTGGTTATTTCCTCCACCAATAGCACCTTTCTGTTGGTTTGTTGTCGTTGCCACTTGGGTCCCTTTTCCTTTATCAGCGATAGGAGTAGGGAAAGAAGACTCTATATAATTGCATTGATAGCCTGAGTAGGCCGGCTTGAACTCCATCAACTCAGCCTTGAGAGTCATGTTATGTGCCTCATCCATAGTCCACAGAACCTGCAACCCAATCTTCTCCTGGATGGATAGCTTCAACCCATTGAGGTATTTAGCTACCCGCTAACCTTCTGTCTCATTCAGATTATTACGATCTGAAAGTTGGGAAAATTCAATTGTGTAGTCGAACATAGATTTGGAACCTTGAGAGCAATTTTGATAAAGTTAGAACAAATGTTGTTCGTAGTCCGATGGTAAAAACCTATCCATAAGGAGTTGTTTATCCACCGCCATGTTCGTATAGGTTCCTTCTGTTGCCGTTGTCGGGTCCTTTGCAATTGATCCCACCAAACTACAATGCCTTCCTTCAATTGGTATGCAACCAGCTTTACCATCTTTGACTCGAAAACCTCATTCATCTCGGAGAACCGTTCAACTTCAGAGATCCAATCAAGGAAGTCTTCAATATGTCGATTCCCATTAAATTGAGGAATATCTATCTTCAACCAATAGTCATCGATCCATTGTTGTTATCTCTTTGGTTGGCGACCCACATAGTCTTCTTCGATCTTTGGCTCGGATCCTTCACTATCTGATGGATATCAAGCTGGACGTCTTAGAGCATTTTGGATAAAGTGGCCTCAGGCTAATCCTCTGGTGCGTACTGTATCCTGGATAATCGGTTGGCCTTGGGCGACTCCCTCGGCGCATACCTAATCAATCGGTGGTGGTCTGTTGTTGGCGTTGAGATTCAACCCTACAAGCATGTCACGAATCTCGTTCAATGCTTTCTATTGATTCTCGAACTATTGATGTTGTCTCTCAAACGCTACCCACAAAGCACCGACCCCACGACATTGAGCCAGGTGAATCCTTGCTCTGATACCACTTGACACAATAGGATATACGAAGGAACTAGGTATCGTTCTAGTAGACGAAGACTCTTGAAATCCATAAGAGGAATAGAACACCTTGAATTTTCCTAGGAAGATAAAACAAAATTTTTTTTGATTGATTCCCTCCTTTTTTTTTCTTAAGCTTACATATCAAAGAAATCTAAAAAGGAAAAAGTTAACAGTCTTGCTAATCAATACAAATTAAAAAGGAAATTATTCATTTGATCCAATACTTACATATTAAGGAAATCTAAAGAAGGAAAAATTAATAGTATTGCTAAGCAAGAAAAATGAACTCAAATAATAATACTTGCTTTCCAAGTATAAGATTCTAGACTTGCGAAAATTATATTTTTTCCCCGGGCTTCCTCTGTAATTTTTGTTTCTCTAATTGCTCCAAGAAATTGGTTGCCATTTGTTCTACATCAATCTCTCTATCATCTCTGACAAAATCGATACACCACCTCCACCTCATCGGCCTAACTTCTATTCCAATGTTGACGTGGGACAAGCTCAATATTATTTTTTAATTTTTTTTCGCCAAGGAGTGGGGATTTTCTTTTTTGGTAAATCGTGTCGTTAATTTTTATCATTGATGAAACTAATA
>BRYE01000021.1:11128630-11133630 GCA_030159115.1 Actinidia arguta var. hypoleuca
ATATCTTCTAGTATTTGCTCTAACAGTCTTCTAGTGGATTGTCAGTGGATTGTCAGGTGATTAACCCAGGGTTTTTAATTTTTAAGTTGTGTTTGGATTAAGAATTTAGTAAAAAAAAAATTAAAAAGTTAGATAATTTAATATTTTAGAAATCTATGTATTTTTTATTTTATTTTTTTATTTTCTCATCAAATCATTGATCCAAACACAATTTTAGTCTCTTTCAAGCTATATTTTTTTTTTCTTTAACTTCTTCCAATAGTAGGGTTCATATCATCTTGTGTTGTTTTCTTCGTTTTTGTCTTTCGTTTGTACGGCTGAACTTTTTGCCAAAGTAATTATCAATCACAATTGCCCCTCTTTTTGCATGTGTTAGGACTTTTGAGTCTCCACATACACTGTTGGAATATAATCTAGGGCACAAATCTGTTGGACATACTCTCTTTATTTTTTTCATTACAGCTTTCTGATTTGTTTTTGGGCATTTTATTTCACCAATTGATAGGAAGGGATAAGAAATGGAAAGTTATATTTGTAGGTTTTGACCCACACAGCACGTCTCTAATGAGAAGATCAACAACAACTTTTGTACTCATTGTGGACCGAACTCAATGGTATGAACCATTTAACTTGTAGGATCCGTTGAAAAACTTATTAATACAAAAAATTAAGTTGATCAAATATTGATAGTTACATAATCAAATCAAAGAAAAGTCTATTTTGAATATCCTGTATTTTGTAAACTTATATTTATTCCGGTTAATTAGCTATAAAAAGATGGTCAATTGAATAAGCTAACAAATATTAGGATAAATTACGTTTAGCTCCACTGAGGTTTATAACTAATATAGTACTACTGCTCCTCAAGCATTTTTAGTCTTCGACACTGATACATATTTGTAAATACAATAGGTAATTTTACGAATCTGGGTTCATGGTGCAAAAAAAATCTGGGTTCATGGTGCCAAAAATTGCAAAAATGTTTTTAATTTACAGTTGGGTGGGCTGCTTGAACGCTAGAGTTATGGTGCTCATATTGGTGCCTCTACCTGTAAAGGAGAAAGAGAGATGCAACAAGAGAGTGGGATTTTTTTTTTTTGGTATTTTGGATATTTTAAGGGCTGATGTGATGATATCTGTTGGAAAAAGTTAAGTTTGAGCTGATTTAGACCTAATTTTTTGGTGAATCTCAATTACTGAAATGGTTGAACCATGTGTGTAATAGGTTCTTCTCTGCGAGTTAATAATCGAAGTGTATTCACTTACTCAAAACGGATAAGAGGTGAATGAAAAATTATTTATCAAAGTTCTACCATTGGTATGAAAAAAAAATGGGTAAAGATAAAAAATCTTACGTCGTTTGGTTGAGAATTTTTTAAAGTGTTTATATATGCCAAGCTAACACTAATAGAATCAGTCATTGGAGCACCAAGATTTTAAAAGAGGGAGTTATGAACAAAGTGGGTTTGAACCACATCAGACCCTATCTTTCATACGCGTGAGACACGGGTTGCATGGCATGGGCAATGAGCGCAATATGACGCTATTAGGGCACACTTGGCACTTAGCACATGGTGCATCGGGTGTAATCGAGTGTATTGAGTAATTCGATAATTATTTTTAACCCATTTAATATTTAATTACAAAATAATTCACAGTTTTATTCATATTCAGTGAAAGGTAATAACCTTTCAGTACTAGTAACAACAACCACAAGAATCAAAATAATTGGTTGGTTAATCGGGCTGTAACAATGGTTCAATGGTAGAGTTATTGATAGAGTAATTTCGTGGCCCTTCAATTGTAGCTTGAAAGCTTATAAGTTCCAATACCTCATGCAAGTTCATAACACAGAAATTTAAGAGTTCATCTATGTAAAAAAAATATAGGGTTTCTAGTATTCTATATTAGAGTCATCGTAAGAGAGCAACACTGCTAGTTGGTTTGCCGAGCATAAGAAGTCGTAATAATTTTTGTGCGCCTGATCGTTGCATCCTAGAAGACAGAAGTTGATCAGCCGTAAACACCAAGTGACGAGGCGAATTCTATTTTAAGGAGATAGTGTTGAACGCTGACATCGGTCCACTATCAATTTTTTTATTTATTTTTTGTTTCAATATGCAATTTCTGAATTGCAATAATCTGATAGAATTTAATTTCACATTTATTTTCACATCTAAATTCAGCAGATTCTTGAATTTTTAAATAATAATTTTAAGACATAATTTAATTTTAAATTATTTGTTTAATAATAAACAATTTATGATTTTTGGATTCATTTGCAAAAAATAACGAATTATATTTTTTGATTTGATATCAATTGATTTGATTTGTCTTTTTGGATCGAATATTCTAACTTACTTGTTAAAAAATGAACCCCAAACTTTGGAGAAAACTATGTCCTTTCAGGAAGCACCTTTATGGGAGGAAGTTATAAATAATGAGGTTGAATCCATCTTGTAGAACCATACATGGAAACTCATGAATCTTTCACCATGTTTTAAACCACTTGAATATAAGTGAATCTTCAAGAGGAATATTAAAGTAGATGGTTCAATTAATAAATACAAGGTAAGACTTGTAATTAAAGGATACAAGCATACCAAAGGATTTGATTACTTCGATACTTATTCTTCTGTCAAGAGGATAACATCTATTAGAATGATCATTACTATTGCAGCATTACATGGTCTAGAGATACATCAAATGAATATTAAGACAACATTCCTCAATGATGACTTAGATAAAGAAATCTATATAGAACAACTTGAATGGTTTGTGGTTCCAAGACAAGAGAATTAAATGTGTAAACATGTTAAGTCTTTATACGGACTTAAGTAAGCACCAAAATAGTAACATGAGAAATTTTAACAATGTAATATTATCAATGCATTCAAAATCAATGAATGTGACAAATGTGTTTATGTGAAGGACACTGACAAATGATATGTCACTATTTGTCTGTATGTGAATAACATGCTCATCGTTAGTTGCAATAATGATATAATTAAAACTATCAAGAAAATATTGAACTATAAGTTTTGACATGAAGGATATTGGTATAACAGACGTGATTTTAGGAATAAAAATTAATAGGACGTCTGACGGATATGCCTTGTTTCAATTACACTGTTGAAAAAATTCTTAAGAAGTTTAGCAAGAATGATAATAGTGGGGCAAAATACATGTTGATCCAAATCATCATTTGGCAAATAATACAGGTAAAGGCATATCGCAGTTAGAGTATTCCTGAATTATAGGGAGTCCTGGTGAATCTTATGAATTGCACAAGGCCAAATATAGCTTATGCTTTAAGTAAGAAATAATAATTCAGATTTTAAGATACTTAAGATATACCAAAAATTATTGTTTATACTACCCAAGATATCTAGAATTATTAGAAGGGTATAGTGATGCAAATTTGATATCCGATACTAAAGATTCTAAATCCACTAGTGGGTATGTTTTTACATTTGGTGGTGCAGCTATGTCTTGGAAGTCATCCAAGCACACATTATTGCAAGGTCCACGATGGAATTGGAGTTTATAACTTTAAATAAATCTGAAGAGGAGGTTGAATGATTTTGCCACTTCTTAGAAGATATTCTTGTGTAACCTAAGCCAATTCCTACAATATGCATATATTGTGATAGTCAATCGACAATTGAAAAAGCAAAAAACATGTACAATGGTACAACATTAGAGACACAATACCATTAAACAATTACTCTCTTGTTGAATTATATTCATTAAGAATATACAAAGTCAAACGATAATATATCAGATCCAATGACTAAATGGTTGTTTAAGGAGCAAGTTTATCGATCATTGAGGAGAATGAGATTAAAACCTATTAATTAAAAATTACTTTAATGGCAATCCAACCTAGACTAGAGATCCTAAGATATAAGTTTATAGGGATAACCAAGTTGTGGTGATTAGTGGAGAATCATTGTGGATATTACTTTATTACGCATTTCTATGACAACTCAGTGATCCATATAACAGGTTTGAGGTTAAATTATACTTGTAATAATTCTCATGTCTTAAACTAAAGCTATACTTTTAATAATTCTCATATCTTAGAGTAATTCCAAGTAGGATATTACAGGATATCCTTAATAGAAAATCACCTTTATGAGTGTGAGTATGTCACTTCTATGAGAATGATAAAGATTAAATTCTCTAAATCACTCATAAAATTGTTGACCCAATAGGCAACCCAAGAGGGGGGATGAATTGGGTTTTTCAAAATTAATTGGTAATTTATAATTAATTAATTAATTCTAATAACAATGTATGTAAAAGCTATAATGAGTTTAATGCAAGAAATGCAATAATAAAGCAAATAGCAATAATAGGAGAGAGCACACCAGATTTACCGAGGTTCGATCACAACCCGTAATCTACGTCCTCTCAAGACCTCCGCAAGATCTTCTTCCACTATTTGTAATTCGCAACTACAATGTGGGGGTTGGTTATTCAAGTGCCCAACTCACTTTTACACCAAGTGATTTTTGTCCAAGCTCCACTTAAACTTTCTAGTGTTTTACTTACAAGAGAAAATACCCAAACTCTTAAGTGTTTGGCTTTCTACAAGAGAAACACTCAAAAAACTCTCACCAAGTGTTTTTGATCAAGTCACACTCAAACTTACAAGGATAGAAATATGAAGGTATTTTAAGATGAACAACAACTCTCTCAATAGAGTAGATATGAGTGAAATTTCACAATCAATACTAACACAAAGGGACAAGAGAATATTCAAGGATTCTTGACTTTGAAGCTTGTTGGATGATGAATCAATTAGCTTAGGATCATTCCCTTGTGTGTTAAATGCCCTTGGAGACTTGTATTTAATAGCTTGAGTGAAGAGTGTACCGTTGGTGGTAGTTGGAAAGCCATTAATGCTGTATCAGACAACTCTGCGTTTGAAAATCTTCCCGTTGGATGTCGACACTTCTTCGTGGTGTCGACACTTTCCATGTGTCGACACATTG
>BRYE01000021.1:11153630-11158630 GCA_030159115.1 Actinidia arguta var. hypoleuca
CCACAAATAACCGCAACAACAATAAGGGTACGAACAGAGGTAAGATGAGCAATAGAAGCAGAAGTCTACTCATAATCAATCCCATATTCCTGAGTAAAGCCACGGGCAACTAGACAGGCTTTGTACCGTTCAACAGTGTCATCAGCCTGAGTCGTAATCTTATACACCCATTTAAATCCCACTGTTGATTTGTCAGACAGTAAGTCAACCAAGTTCCACGTGTGAGTTTTATCAAGAGTAGCTAATTCATCTTTCATTGCTTTATGCCAATCAGGATTAGAGGAAGCCTCATGAAAATTGCAAGGATCATGCAAAGTAGAAACAACAAAATAACAATGATAATCACGAAGATGGGAGGGTGTCATTCTTACTTTAGTGGAACAACGAGTAGCAGGACAAGAAATGGATGGCGGAGCCACTGGAGGGGAAGCATTGGGAACGTCCATGGTGCGGGATGTGAGACTTGGTGAAGATAATGAACCTGTAGAAGAGGGAGAAGTAACAGGTAAGATAATATCTAATGAAAGGGTCAATAAAAAAAGGGCTGTCAAGACCAAATGGTGTAGGTATTTTTGAAATGTCTGAAAACTTAATTTCTTTCCAAAATTCAACATGTTGAGAAATTCGAAGACGTTTGGAGATAAGATCATAACAATGATATCCCTTATGTTCAATCCCATACCTTAAAAAATAGCAAAGTCGGGTACGAGATTTTAACTTATTACGTTATAAGGTTGAAGAAGAACAAAGCATGCACACCAAAAAATACGAAGATTGTTGTAATTAGGAGTGACCAATGATGGTGTGCAATTGATGGTGTAGACAACAGTAAGAGCAACTTCTTTTCAAAAGGACTCGGTAACAGAGGCAGAAATGAGAAGGGCACAGACAGTGTCCAAGATGTGTCAAAATTTGCATTATGCACGTCTATTTTGTTGAAAAGTACCAGAACATGATGAATGTGGGAGTGTGCCATTTTGTTTAAGAATGTTGAGAAAATAAGTTTGTTTATATTTTTGAGTATTGTCAGAACAAAAAATTTTAATTTTTCAAAAAAATTGTGTTTGAATCATTTTAAAATTCATCATAAATACCAAGTAATTCAGATCTACTATGCATAAGATAAATCCATGTGTATCGAGATTAATCATCAATAAAAATGATAAGATATTGAGAACCACGCATAGTAGAGATGGGAGATGGCTCTACACATCAGAGTAAATAAGGTCAAAAGGTGCAGTAGCAAAAGAATCACTATTATGAAAAGATAACACATGTTTTTCAGTTTGACAAGCAAGACAATGAAAATTTATTTCAGTTTTAACAGAACCTAAACAATCACGAGAAACTAATTTTTGCAATTTTGATAAAGAAGCATGCCCTAAGCGAGAATGCTAGAGGCTAAGAGAAACATGACTACTTGAACTAGATGCAGCAGTAACAGATTGAGGAGGAACATAAAGAGACTCCAACTCAAACAAACGACCCACTTTACGGTCAGTCCTAATAATTTTTTTAGTCTGCGGATCCTGAATAAGACAATCAGAATTGAAAAAGTGTAAGTGTAAACCAAACTCACAAAGTTGAGCAACATATAATAAATTATAGGAAAGAGCGGAATAAGATAAGCATGATCAATAGTAAGATTAGGGGTGACAATAGTGCTAGTGTGAGTAGTAGTCATTGGGAGCCATTAGCAGTGTGAATAGGATGCACAGAGGAAGTGGAATGTGTGATAGAGAATAAATAAGTATTAGATGTCATATGATTGCAATAGGCTATATCAAAAAGCCAAGGTAAAGTACCTGAGGTGGTTAAGAGAGCGGATGAATGAATATTAGTGCGTGATAAAACCTGGGTGACTATTGTCTCGACATCAGTAGCAGTAAGAGTGGAAGAAGAAGTAGAATCAAGGGATGGCCCAATAGAGTCGGTGACAGCAATAGTCTGACAGTATAGAAACCTTTGCGTTTGTGTTTGTGGCGGGAGCGACAATCTTCATAAGAATGAGTATCATGCCTACAAAAGCTGTAATATTTCTTTTGAGAGCTAGATGATATAATCTTCGAGCCAGCTGGAGTAGACCAAACAGGCTGAGATGGTGGTGGTAATGGTGCCCATGAAACAGGCTGAGAGTTCTGATAAATCATAGTCTTCTTGCGAGTCTTCTCAGATCTGATCTTGGCAAAGGCTTGGCCAACAGTAGGAAGAGGATGGTGATGAAGAAAAAAAGCCCGCGTATGCTCATAATTAGGAGGAAAAACCGTGAGACAGTGGCAAAGACGAGATCGGTCTCGGTAGGCATAAAAAGTAGTTGTATTAGTGGGACAAGTTCATGTAGGCTCGAACTGGGCTAAGTGATTCCATAAATTTGACATTTTGTTATAAAAATCAGTAACAGTCTGACCCGATTCAAAACGGAGGTGATGAAGCTCAAGGCCCAACTGATACTCATTGGCTCCATCAACAAAAGAATACCGCTTGGCCAAATAATTTTAAACTTCTTTGGTAGTCTCAAATGGAGTAAAGAGCGAATGGATAGATGAAACTGATGTGTTAGAGAACTAGGTGATAATTTTGGAGTTGACGCTATCCCAATCTTCAAGTTGGGATTGATATTGGGCATGCAGATCATCATTAACATCTTCCTTGGACTCGGAAAAGTGGGTGGTTTTGCATCGTGTGTGATGTATTTTCAAAGTTTTCGATCTCGGAGGAACCGTTGCATGGCTGAGGACCAGAGACAATGGTTGGATTCATCGAGGATGATGGAAATAGGTTGGGAGACTTTCGGTTGGGCCAATTTTATTTTATTTTTTGATTTTTTTTGAGTTTGAAAGATTAAACTGTAATTTTTAAAAGTTCAGGAATTGTTGCTGTAATTTACTGGACAACTCTGGCGCAGGCACTGATGTGGCATTGACGTAGCATAACATGGCACTGATGTGGCGCTGACGTTGACGGGCGCGTGGGTGCGTGGGCATGTGGGGAGAACTCGTCTCCTACCTCGGAAGGCGCGTGAAGCGCGTGGATCTCACGCGCAGGGAGAGTGGTGGCACGTGAGAACGCGTGAGAGGCTCGGACTGCGCGTGGAACGCGTGGATCACACTCGCAAAGTAAGTAGTGGCGCGTGAGAAGGGATTTGGCAACTGTTTTCGATGTTTTGGAATTACCTCTTTGATACGAACACAATGGTGTTATCAAAGGACGATTTGGAGAAAATTTTGACAAGACTCGAGACTTGACAGTGGTTGATTTTGATTGGATTCGAGGTTGATGATTGGGTGTGGTGGTCGGCGGGTTGTTCTTCTCCGATTATAGTGGCGGGCGGGTTGTTCTTCGTTGATGGGTGCCGGAACATTGCCGGAGGTTAGCGGAAGGAAGGGTTAGGCCACCAAACGTGGCTTTGATACCATGTTAGAAGAAATTGTAGAGAGAGACGGAATTTTAATATTGTATTCCGTGAATGAATAATACACACAAGTTCTCTTTATATAGAGAAAGATCAGTAAGAAATAATTTACATAAGGAAATAACAATAATATAAATGAAGTAACATATCAATCAGAATATATTCTGTATCAGAATAGATTCTGAATATATACAAAACATATTCTATCACGTGATAATATTAATGAGAGACACTGACGAGTCAGGATCTAATCAAAAAAGCCTAGTTTTCAACATTTTTGAAGAAGTGAGCTGCAAGTGCAATTATAGCAAACAAAGCTACCCAGGTCCCATTTCTGAAACTTATTTGAGGCCAAGTCCCAAGTTAAAGTAAAGTTAACTAGCAGCATAGTCATCTTAAAAAACGTAGGCTCCATTTAAAATGAATATACTGCTGTCAACACTGCATTGTGATGTGTTTTTGAGATTACGTGTGAGGAAAAATGGTGATGTGAAATCCTCCCCCAATTTTCACAGAATAAACAGTTTGGAAAATTGAGATGAGCATTTCACATTTCTATATGTTCTTTATCGTGATAGTTAGAGGGCTATCCGTATTTGCAATAATCCGAAGATTTCACTTCGATTCCTATAGTTTCAATTTGAATGGTTAGAACCCTGTTATATTCAATCAATTTCAATGCGGTGAAGTTGACAAAAAATGCAAAAAAAGAGGCAAAATTCATGTGCGATTTCTGTTAGTATTTCAATGGAAGGACTACATTGCAATTAATTGAAAATTATAAAGTTGTAATTGTTAGAGACCAAAGTGCAATTCTTCCTAAATCTGAGGGACCAAATGATAAAATTTATCCTAGAATTAACTACATAACCTGAACTAGGACAGGTCAAGTTGTATATTTAACTCCTTTTATTTTTTCTTTTTCTTTTTCTTTTTCTTTCTTGTGGATGCTGGATTTATGATTTTTTTTTATTTAATTGTTATTATTTTCCTAACATTTCACAAAAATATTCCAGTTTTTAATAGACTACAATTAGGAGACTACAATTCCATTCTTGAAGATGCGATTTTATAGTTGGTATGTAGGTTCCAGCGCGGTAAAAGTGTCAGCTAGTCTTGCATCAAAATTACATGTTCAACAAGCCATTTGACGGTGTGGCAAACTACTTTCATGGTATCTGCTCTTGTGTCTCATGCATGCATATATACACAACTTTTATATGGGGTGTATCCTTAGCACCCCATTTAATAGTCATTAAATGAGAAATTTTTAATTTAAATTTTTAAATAAATTAATGGTTAATAATGACAACTTGAATGGCATGTTAAACTTGTTTTTATGAATCGTATTGGTTTTGTTATAAATTTTTGTGGCCATTGTTACGAGTTGTTGTATTATGAATGGATTTGCTATGAATTATATTGGTATGTTTAGTAAAATTTATAAATAATTTGTAGTTTTTTAATGAATATTTTATGAATTCTTATAGATATAATCATAAGATTTTTTTAAAAATTTGTGGTTATGTTATGAATCAAAAAATAATTTTATAAAAATTTGTGATTAAATTATATTTTAATCTAACTG
>BRYE01000021.1:11171130-11176130 GCA_030159115.1 Actinidia arguta var. hypoleuca
GTATGTTCCACTACTATAGTCCCTCTCTGAAGCTTCAAATTCACAAGTCTCCTCATTAATAAGGCCTTTTTCTGATATGTCTTCGCTTGATATATCTCCTTCAACTTGATCTACAACTCATAAGTACTCGTCTTTTGTGCTACATGATGGAACACCTCATGTCCAATGCACTGCTTGATCAGGCCAATCATTTTCCTGTTCATCTTTTTCCATTCCTCATCATTCTTTGCTACAGGTATGTCTCATTTATTCTCCAAAGGGTTGTGTAAATCCTTGTAGAATAAGATGTCCTCTATCCTTGATTTTTAGAATGCATAATTTATGGATGAAAACATGATCATAGTCCTCAAATTATTCTCTGTCATCTTATTTCTAACAAATAAAAGTAAAATAACCAAAAACCAATCCCACAAATGAATCTGGAATGCCGAGAAACTTTATAAAGAGCTAACTATCAAAATTAGAAACTTCTGGGATTAAACTATCAAAATTAGAAAGGTATGCGACCAAATTATAAATAACCAAAACTTTAGGGACTAAAATATAATTTACAACAGCTCTAGGGAACAATCAATAATTATCAATAATTTTGGGGATTAATCTGTAATTAACAACAATTCTAAGGACCAAACTCTAATTAATAAAAACTCTAGGGACTGAATTTATAATTTATCAGAGGGAATATTCTCAAATATTCCTGTGATGACATGGTTGTTGACTCAGTGATGACTGGGCAACTGCATGGCAAAACAAGTGCACGTATGGCGTGCATGTGGAGCGTGAAACTCCCCCCTAACGCGTGCGAGCGTGTTGTTCACCACCCTGGCACGTGGGCACGCATATCGGCCACCTCTTGGCTTCGTGCTGGTGCGTGCGAGCGTGTGGGACCTCCCCTTATGGGTGAAGGCGCGTGGGTCCTCCTTCCAGGGGTGTGTGGGCACGTGGGTTGTCCTCCTGGTGGGTGACAGCGCGTGTGATCTCTTCTTGGATGCGTGGCAGTGCGTGGATTACCTCCCAGTGCGTGTCAACAACAGATCTCACGCTCCGATGATAAGGCGACGCTTTGGGGGGGTCTGGCATTCGTTTCTAACTCAGTTTAATGTTGGAGCTTCATCTCGTAGAGCGAAACACCCTGGTGCGATCAGAAATTTATTTTGAGCACTTTTGAGAACACCCAAATTGTGACCCGAGCTCCGAATCTCGACCTAGACTTTGATACCAATTGTTGTGCTCAAAATGAATTATCGATCATACACAAAAGACAATAAAGATTTACATTGTTCGGCCAACGATGGCTACGTCCACGAAAAGAAATCAATAAACTACTATATTGAACAAATAGATTACAAAAGGAGGAGATTCACCTCTCAACTCACACTCGCTCTATGTCTTCTCTCTCAACTCATAACACACCGCTCTCTACCCACAACACACATAGCTCAACACCCTACCAGCCCTTTTATAGACCAAGAGCTAATAGTTATCATATTCTACCTAGAGATAATCCTTTAAAGAGTTCTAGATAACTTGAGAGTTTCACTTTCACATGAACCCTCCGTGTGAATCAATCGGACTTGGGCTCATACAGGCGGGCGTGAATTTATCCAGGTGGGCTGGACTCTAAAATGCAGTGTGTCATTTAAGATATCCCATTCTAAGTTCTTTAATCAATAATTTTGAAACAAGGTGTAATTCCGTGCCTCACATTAATTAAGTACGAAATGTTGGCCAAATAGGCAATCCAAGAGGGTGGTGAATTGGGTTTTTCAATTTTTTCTTGCCAATTAGGTTTAATTTAAAATTAAGCTAATGAGATAATAATAAATCTATTTGTGTGTAATGTAATAAATACAAATATAGGCTAAAAGTAAGATTAAGAGAGAACACACCAAGATTTATCGAGGTTCGATCACAACGTGTGATCTACGTCCTCCCAAGACCTTCACAAGATCTTCTTTCACTACTTGCAATCAACTATTATAAATGGAGGTTGATTTTCAAGTGCTCAGCTCACTTTTACAATAAGAACTTTTCACCAAGTTCTTGAAAGAGGTTTTGTCCAAGACCATCTCAATCTTTCAAGTGATTTTGTCCAAGTCTCACTCAAACTTACAAGAAAAAGGATTTGATGAAGGTATTACAAATTTGAAACAAACTCTCTCAATAGAGTAGATATGAGTGAAATTTAAACAATCAATGATAACTCAAGAAGACAAGAAGAATATTCAAGAACACTTGACTTTGGAGCTTTTTAGATGATCAATCAATGTAATAGAATGTGTCTTGTTATCATCAAACGTCCTTTGAGACTTGTATTTAATGGATTGAGGAATAGTGAACCGTTGGTGGTAGGTGTGGAGCATTTAATATTGTTTCAAACAATTCTGCATTCAAAAATATTATCGTTAGGTGTCGACACCTTCTCGGTTCCATGTGTCGACACTTCATTTTTAGGTGTCGACACTTCAAGCCTTCTTCCATATGTTGAAACTTACTGTTTTCGGGTGTCGACACTACTTGTATCAGGTGTCGACACTTGATCATCTATTCTTTAAGGAGTTTAGCCATTGTTCGATGATGTTGATACTGGTGTCGACACTTTATTTTTCATAAATATTTATTTGGCTACTGTTATTTGGTGTCGATACTTGGTGTCGACACTTTATTTTCCATAAATACTTCTTTGGCTACTGGCATTTGGTGTCGATACTTGGTGTCGACACTTTGTTCTTCAAAAATACTTCTTTGACTACTGACATTTGGTGTCAATACTTGGTGTCGACACGTATTGTCAGAATGTGATTCTTTAATTTTCTTGGCATTTGAGCTCCAATCACTTCACGATTTTTGAGATTTCATTTTCAAGAATGCTTATGATCTTCATTAACTTAGTTCATGAGAGATTCATGATTTTGTCCTCTTGTTTTAAGACTCTAATAAGATATAATCAATGCAACTTCTGAGTCTAGAGGTGTCGACACTTATGAAACAGGTGTCGACACTTCCTGGGCAGAAAGTGTTCTCAAGTCTATTTGATTAATTTTAGCTTAGTAACTTAATACTAATTAGTTGCACGCTAAGTAAACACGTTAGTCACTAATACAATGTTTTGTCATTATCAAAATCAAAGCATTGAGTCAACAATCTCCTCTTTTTTAATGATGATAAAATTTTTCAAAATATGAATGATAAATTTTAAGAGCATATGATATTCATAAGTGCAATATATCAACTTGAAGTACATACCACGTATTGCTCCCCATTTCTTTTGTAGTCGATGCACTTATCATTGTATTCATACGTAATATCATTCACATTCGATAATTCATGAGCATATGAGTTCAATAATCAAAATATTTTCATATCATGCATATACTCATACTCATATTCATACTTGTATTGACTTCAATAGTATTTCATATTCATTCATATTCATATTCTAACATATTTCTCCCCCTTTTTGTCAATCAATCAAAAAGGGTGTCAAACCATCAAATAGAGATAGTAAATGTTGGCCCAAAACTTTTTCTCCCCCTTACTTAAGGAGTGTAATCTCCCCCTATCAACATACAACTTTTTAAATTATTGGCCATGAAATCCATAGACATATACATAAGTTTTGGACACTATGATAATCAACTAAGCAACTTATTATGACAATAAAGCCATAGAAATAGAAGACATGAAACAAAGGCAATTAGGCAATTTGCATAAGATAGAACTGTGAAATCATAAAACACAAATTATACATGTCCAAAGATAGCCCAACAAGTTATACATAGCATAGCATAAAACACAAGAAGGGTCATACTTAACATGCATTACATATGATAATGAATCCAATTTGCTCTTCATAACTACTAATTTTAGTAACTACGAAGTTTTATAAGATTAAACCGTATTCATAGTCAATGACCAAACCATAAGTCATAAGATCCATATTCTAAAGCAGGAAAATCATAAACTTTTAAACTTAGAATTAGGATGATCATACTAAGCCCAAAAGACAAACTATTTTCCAAGACACTTCAAACCAAATTAAATTGTTTCACAAAACACTTAGAGAGGAGAAGGAGGTGGTGTTGTGCGACGTGGAGTGGATGGTGAGGGAGTGGGAGAAGGTGACAATTCGAGTGCCGTTTTCATAGTATTCTTGAACTTTGATCTCATCTCCCTTCTTCTTAACGCGTACTCGTGACCCTCTTTGTGAAGTACGATGGGAGAACCCTCAGATTCAGTCTTAGATGAGTCTTTTTCTTCTCCTTTCTCTTTTTCTTGATCATCTTTTTCTTCCTCTTTGTTCTCAGACTCTTCCTCGTCTTCACTTTCAATCTCTTCCATTTGTACTTTGCCCGCTCTTACTTTCTTAGTTAATTCTCTCAACTTTCTTTTCACAAACAAGAATCGGGGGGCCATATTATCAATTTTGGTATATATTTTGTTCATTGATTCAGATATCTGAGTCAAAAAGAACCACATTTCTACTGCAAATCCCTCAGTTTCAGGCACCTCACTTCGTAAGGCCTCTTTTTCCTTTGAACTACTTTCTTCTTTTACTTTCTTTGAGAATTTACGAGTCCATTGATTGCTAACTAGCTCATACCCCATTTGTTTTAAAGTTTTCTCATTATATTCATTACTCATAGCCTTAGGGACTCGCATTGTCTCATCATCCAAACTCACTCAAAAGAACTTGAATATTCTTGTCAATAACATCCCGTAGGGCAAATTGATCTTCTTAATGGTGGCCTTATGCATTTGATCTAGTATAAATAGAGCTAAATCAATTCTGAAATTTGTTATGTAAGACCACAAGAAGAACAACTCCCTATCTGAGACATTCAAACTTTCTAGTCTTTGGAGTCAAAATTGTGCATACAAAGTGATGAACAAGTCTTAATTCGAGAGATAAAGTGTTAGCCTTAGGTTGAATACCCATGTGTACATTTTCCCCATAGACAGTTTTCAATTGGACTTCTCTTTTGATGTTGTCTATCTAT
>BRYE01000021.1:11178630-11181130 GCA_030159115.1 Actinidia arguta var. hypoleuca
AAAGGTGATTTATTTGATTACCTTTGCCTCAAAATCATAAGAGACCCATATCTTTGTGCAGTAAAGTGTTGTACTTTTATTTTCAAAAAATAAAAATTCACACTCAACATCCATGATGTAGTGTACATAACACATTTGATATTTCTGTCCATGGTTGCTTTTCAAATGTTTGATGGGCAACAATGCTGTAACTTATTCTACATAAAAGTGAATTTCAAACAATGCTCTTGTTCTCGTGGCATCTGTCTCTTATGACGAAATGTATAGCTTGTTTCGCGTCATGAGGGAATTACCTAATTTGTTGAACCTATTTTTACGATTATCTTGTACCGTAGGTGATATTATGATACTATTAGATCACCTATTGTCTCCAAAGGTTATATAAACGCAGTACTAGTAGAAAATTCCATGAAATTCGATTTACTTTTCAAGACACACATGGTAAAATTTTTATTCCAAAATGGTACATCTAGCGATCCAAATTGATATCAAAACTTTTTTGAACTACATAAAGTATATTCACTGATTCATTCTTTGATGGTATCTTGCAATGCAATGAAGCAGTCTATTAAATCTGCTGGTCTATAGATGTTCTGCCCACAAGCACTGTGTTTTTGTGCAATTTTCTAATGCTTGCACTATATCTTTATGTCGAATTAGCGAGTTGAATTACCTTATGTTGTGTGCATGTCATACTCGATCATCCATAGGTGTTTCCTATCGATATCAAGCAGCCTTGGTTAAAACCAGTGCAGTATCTTCAAATTTCTGAGGAATTCCATTTGTAAGTTGGTGAGATTGATCCAGATAAAACTTTCTCAGCTAGCTTCTATGATTTTACTTCCAAAGTTGCCAAGGTTTTGAATAAAAATAAATGTTTCATGCTACTTCTACTTTTAGCAAAAAGTTGGCGTTGCCTGCTGGATATTACGTACGTACATATTCTGCAATAGTTTAGATGAATCTAGAAAAGGAGGAATATGTAAAAAATAAAATAAAATAAAATTGGATTTTGAATATAAAGTATTATTATTATTATTTAATAAGGATAAGTCGATCAACTGGTCGACTTATCTTTAATTTAATAATAATAATAATAATAATAATAATAATAATAATCCCCCCGCCCCCCGCCCCCCCCCCCCCCCCTTGCTTTCTTTTGTGAACTTCTTTTTGGTCAGCTCTTGCTTTAATTTTACTTATCTAGAAAACTGCATTACGAACATCTTTTGGATATGGGTTGTGATAATGCCACGATAGCATTTGTTGCTGCCACGACTAATTTACTTAAATTGACACATCTACCCATCTTATAGGGTAGTGATAATTGCAACCGGATCATTTTGTGCTCGTTTGCTCTCTCTCTCTCTCTCTCTCTCTCTCAACCACCCACTCCCGAACCAAACCAATCCTCTTATTTCCACTCCCCTTCCCCTCTCATGCTTCTAGTCCTCTGCAATGCGTACCCCTCCATAGTCTCCCTCCCTCTTCAATTTCTTCATTGCTATTGGGTTTCTCTCTCACCAAAAAATTATCTACGTCTCTCACAATAAACTCATTTGGTTTGTCTTCGTACTTGCTGGATCTCCAATTTGAAAATGGTGGTATACATTGTGGCAAACCACAAGCAATTTTATGGTGAATAGGACATGAGAGAAAGATGGAATATTTTTAGAGAGACCAACATTTTGAGAGAGAGAGAGAGAGAGAGAGTAAATGCTACTTTCTTCTGAGGTTTTATTGTGATAGAGATTGGGAGAATTTGAATGGATTGTCGGTGGCTTTCTCTTTACGAAGCCCTATTTGGAGTTTGCAGTTCTTAGCAACCTCTCTCTCCCTTCCCCTTCCCCTTCCCCTGTTGAGGCTCTTTCTCTCTCTGCCTCTCTCTCTCTCTCTCTCTCTCTCTCTCTTCCCGTTTCACTCACTTTTAATTCAACCAGCTGATTTAAGGTCACAAAGGGTAGGTGAGATACTCATGGTTGCGAGAAAACCAAAATAGGAGAGAGAGAGGGATGACCAGATCTGAGTTTCAATTTGCACAAGAGTAATGCCAAGAACAATATATTTTGTACATACATTGTTCCAACCTTTATGTTTGCTTAGAGAAAGGAGATGCATATAGAGAGGAAAGAGAAGTGGAAAGGACAAGTCAGAGAACGGCAGATTTGTCTTTAACTCTAATGTGTCGTCATGGCAACAACAAATGCCTGCGTGGCATTATCACCATCCTTTGGATATAAGTTTGAAGAGTTTGACGAGATGAAGAAAGATACGGGGCTCTGCAGCCGATGCCAGGTCACCTTTAGGTCTCATTTAGCAGACATTATATCTATGCTTGTGTTTTGATTAGGGATTTAATAAGAAAAGATAAAAATCAAAAAATTAATAAATCTATTGGTCTTAAACGTCAATTGTATTCTCCACCTTTTGATTTTGATTTTTTTTCACTCATCAAATTTTTTACCAAATACAGCTTATGGAAAACTTGTTATTCTATCGG
>BRYE01000021.1:11186130-11188630 GCA_030159115.1 Actinidia arguta var. hypoleuca
AAATAAAAAATAGGCCCAAATCTTTTAATATTATTAATTTACACCCGTACCCGTACCGAGCAGAGCCGGACGGACGGTGGCGCGCGTGTGGAGTAATTGGTCAGACTATGAGTTACCTAGGTCCTTCCCCTTCCACAAAAATGGGGTGCCCCTTAGGGCCCAAACCCTTAGCCAAACTTAGACTTTATATTCCCATCACTTTTCTCATAAAAAATCAATGTGGGACTAACCTTTAGTTTCTAACTTTTAGTTTCACCCATTATCCATACTTATGGTACCTACTTTGAAAATCATTATCTTATTCAAATCTCCATGAATTTGAGCAAATAAATATTTATTTTTCATCTCCTCATGGAGGAGAACACAAATCAACTTGAACCCACTAAAAAGGACATGTGGGTCCTGCATTAAATTTGGCTCAAAGTTGGTGTTTCACCAAATATTCCAACGATTAGTAATTTACTCTTAAAATATATCATAAATACATTTTTGACCTCACAAAAAAAGTATTTTCACGAATTTGACATAACTGAAATTATTTTTTAACTCGTGAACATAGGTTTTAGTGAAATATTGACTAAATCTAATGCATTTCTCAACCAAGCATGGTGATAATGTAACGAGGTTGAACAAAATGTGGGATTCAACTCGAGAACATGGGAAGATGATGCAACCTTGAGGGTTTCCTAAATGCTCAAAAGTTGCTTTCTACGTTAAAATACCCTAAATGATGTGGACAGTGGGGTTTAATCTGAACAAAATATTCTGGAAGAATCCAGTGGGGCCCACTTGAGCACTCTGTCAGGCGTGTCCAAAGCAGAGGTAAATTGATCTTCACACCCCCCTACAACCACCCCCCACCCATTGTCCTCATAAAATGACTTTTATGTTCCCATTGCGCTCTCTCTGTCTTTATTTTTGTGTAATTTTTTATTAATTTTTATTTAGTTTGATTTATTTTATTTTATTAGTTTTGTTTATTTTTTAATCAATTTTTTTTTATCAATTATCCTTTTTGTTTTTTTTTGTTATAAGTGTGTTTGCTTATTAATGGTCTTTGGCTAACTTTACCCCCTCATATCTCTCTCTCATCTATTGTAAACAAAAATTTATTAAAAAATATCACCTCCCGGTTATTTATTAAAAATAAATAATTAAATTTTTTTAATTTCCTTTTACTTTCACCTTCCAAATTTTTATATAAAAACATTTGTATGATAAAATTTTATAATTTTCTTTACTCCCACCTCCAATTTTTTATAAAAGAAAAAAAATATGGATCAAAATTTAAAATATTTTTTTTTTAATTTTTCTCAATTTATAAAATTTAATGCAAAACTAATTAATATTTTTTTTGAAAACACTAAAGAGAAAAATTCAGATTTGTTACATGATATTGTCTTTGAAAATTAATAATGCATTTTTTAGATGTCAAACAACTAAAAAATGAATTATTAATTTTCAAGTATAGTCTCATATAACAAATCTGAATTTTTCTCTTTAGTGTTTTTTAAAAAAATTATGCTAATTAGTTTTGTATTAAATTTTATAAATTGAGAAAGATTTAAAAAAAAATTTGATCCATATTTTTTTTTTTTATAAAAAACTGGAGGTGAGAGTAAAAGAAATTATAGAAATTTATCATAATTTTTTTTTTATATAAAAATTCAAAAGTTGAAAGTAAAAAAAATTTAAAAATTTTGATCAATTTTTTTTAATAAATAATTAAGAGATAGTATTCAAAGAAAAAAAATTTAATTGATGAAAGAGAGAGAAGAGGAGAAGGGCAAAGTTGTCCAAAAATTTGGACCCTCCATCACATCATCACACCCCCTGTGTCAGGGTGTGTGTGTGAAAAACAACGAAAATTGCTTCTCCCACCTCCCCTGTTAGACCCCCCGAGCCCAACCCATTGTCCCCTGAAAAATTACCATTATGCCCCCCACTGTTCTCTCTCTCGCGTTTTTTTCTTCTAGTTTTGTATAGTTTTTATTTAGTTTTGTTTCTTTTATTTTCATTAGTTTTTTTTCTTTTTTTTTTAATCAGTTTTTTTATTAGTTTTTTCATTTTTGTTTAATTTGTATTTGGTTTTGTTTATTTTATTTTATTTTATTAGTTTTGTTTATTTTTTTAATCAGTTTTGTTTAATTTTTTTCCATCATTTTATAGTAAACCAGCATCCATTATTATTTTTTTTTTACTATTTCATGGATAAAAAAGAGAAAAAAATTATTTTTTTAATCTCATTTTTCAAATTTTAATAAAAAAAATTAAGATTTTTTAGCTAGGCCAAAATTAGGGCTTAGTTAGTGATTTTTGCTATCCTATCGAGAGTTCAATTTTGCTCACTTCCATCATAATTTTAGAAATATTAATTGTGTTATAAATTTTTGTAGAAATTGAAATTCAAAATTGATTCTTTTGTTTAGAAATATTGAACAAAAAAAAGTTATTACTAACAAGTTTGGGCTAATTTTTTTTTTCTTTTTATGAGACTTTT
>BRYE01000021.1:11193630-11208630 GCA_030159115.1 Actinidia arguta var. hypoleuca
GTTTTACATGCCCGTGAGCACAGATAATTACTAGTTTTTTAATAAAATAAAATTAGTGTATCACACTACCTCTAGATAAATAAAATGTAGGTTTTTTTGGAATTTGAAATCAACTGGACTATATTTCCTCTGCATTTCATGACAGTTTAATCCTGGTGGCAATTATTTTTTGGGGGGCAGCCTTAGAATATATGATGTAACTTTAGTTTGCGTTGCTTATGCTTGTGTCAGAAAGCGGTCCTCAAGTAGAGGTGTCAAACGTGCCCGCCATGTCGTGTCGTGTCACTTTTCTTCTGTGCCAACCGTGCTTTGTGTCGTGCCATGCTATGCCCATTTACTTAACGTGCTTTTCTGTGCCGTGCCATTTTTAATCGTGTCGTTTCATGCCATTTTTTCTTTATTCATGCCGTGTCATTTTGTAACCATGTCGTGCCGTGTCGGTTCATTTACTTAATCGTGTCGTGTTGTGTCAGCCCGCTTACTTAATCGTGTCGGCCCGCTTACTTAATCATGTGACTCGTGCCGTGTCGTGCCCGTCTACTTAATTATGTCGTGTCATACCCGTATTTTAATCGTGTCATGCCGTGCCGGCCGACTTACTTAACCGTGTGACTCATGTTGTGCCGTCACTACAAAAAAATTGGTCTTTGATGACGAATTAAATTGATCTCAAATTGCATTTTTTTTCTCTCAAATGGTATATGTGACAAAAAGTAATTTTGAAGGCTTATGCCACCACCTCATCAGGTTATTTTTCTTTGAATCGGAATCGTCTATGTTTTACGTGGGAGTGATTATATCCTCCATGCAAAAATTGAAGTTAATTAATTATCATTTTATCCTTGATCGATGGATATAATTTTTGATTTTTAATGAATCAACTTCCAGATGAAAATACTTTAAATACCTGATAGACTTTAAATTTAGCGAGAGTAATTAAAACAGCAAGACAAACAAAGTGAACGGTTTAGATTCTCATGTTCGGTTTAGATCGTCATCAAATGTCAAAAATCACCTAATCGGATCATATTCGGTGCATCTATGAACAATAATGTCCTATAATGCACGCCTCGACGGCCATCACAATAATTTTTTTTGAATTGGAACCATCTAGATTTTAAGTGGGAGTGATTATATCATGTAAGAAAAAAATGAAGTGATTTAATTATCATTGTGTTTTTGATTGAATGAGAGAAATTGTCGGTTAATAATGAATAAATGAATCAATATCCTGATGAAAAGGCTTTCAATACCCGATAGATTTTAAATTCGAAGAGAGTGATTAAAATAGAAAGAAAAACAAAGTGAATGGTTTAGATCATCATAATCGTGTTCTATCGTTTGACAATCATACATTATCCTATAGCATAATGGATTGGTTCATAACCAAATACGTTTGATATATATGATTGAAAGGCAAGGAGAGACTCGATTCCTTGAATATTCGATTTAAACCGTTATGATTTTAAATATTATCAATTCTATCATTTTTCTCAAAAACGATGGCAATCAAATGTCAAAAACTACCTAATCGGATCACATTTGATGCATCTATGAGCAATAATGTCCTATAATGCACGACTCGACAGCCATCACAATAATTTTTTTCGAATTGGAACCATCTAGATTTTAAGTGGGAGTGATTATATCATATGTGAAAAAAATGAAGTGATTTAATTATCATTGTATTCTTGATTGAATGAGAGAAATTGTCGGTTGATAATTAATAAATGAATCAATATTCTGATGAAAGGGCTTTCAATACCCGATAGATTTTAAATTTGAAGAGAGTGATTAAAATAGAAAGAAAAATAAAGTGAACGGTTTAGATCATAATAACCGTGTTCTATCGTTTGACAATCATACATTATTCTATAGCATAATGGATTCGTTCATAACCAAACAAGTTTGGTATACAGGATTGTAAGGCAAGTACAGACTCGATTCCTTGAATATTCGATTTAAATCGTTATGATTTTAAATATTATCAATTCTTTCATTTTCCTAAACAACGATGGCAATCAAATGTCAAAAATCATCTTATCGGATCACATTCGATGTATCTATGAGCAATAATATCCTACAATGTACGACTCGACGGACATCACAATAATTTTTTTCAAATTGAAACCATCTAGATTTTAAGTGGGAGTGATTATATCATGTATGAAAAAAATAAAGTGATTTAATTATCATTGTGTTCTTGATTGAATGAGAGAAATTGTCGGTTGATAATGAATAAATAAATCAATGTCCTGATGAAAGGACTTTCAATACCCGATAGATTTTAAATTTGAAGATAGTGATTAAAATAGAAAAAAAAACAAAGTGAACGGTTTAGATCATCTTAATCGTGTTCTATCGTTCGACAATCATACATTATCCTATAGCATAATGGATTAGTTCATAACCAAATAAGTTTTATATACAAGATTAAAAGGCAAGTACAGACTCGATTCCTTGAATATTCGATTTAAATCGTTATGATTTTAAATATTATCAATTCTATCATTTTTCTCAAAAACGATGGCGATCAAATATAAAAAATCATCTAATCGGATCACATTCGGTGCATCTATGAGCAATAATGTCCTACAATGCACGACTCGACGGCCATTACAATAATTTTTTTCAAATTGGAACCATCTAGATTTTAAGTGGGAGTTATTATATCATATATGAAAAAATAAAGTGATTTAATTATTGTTGCATACTTGATAGAAAGAGAGAAATTGTCGGTTGATAATGAACAAATGAATCAATGTCCTGATAAAAGGGCTTTCAATACCCGATAGATTTAAAATTTAAAGAGGACGATTAAAATAGAAAGAAAAAAAAAGTGAACGGTTTAGATCATCATAATCGTGTTCTATCATTCGACAATCATACATTATCCTATAGCATAATGGATTAGTTCATAACCAAATAAGTTTTATATACAAGATTAAAAGGCAAGTACAGACTCGATTCCTTGAATATTCGATTTAAATCGTTATGATTTTAAATATTATCAATTCTATCATTTTTCTCAAAAACGATGGCGATCAAATGTAAAAAATCATCTAATCGGATCACATTCGGTGCATCTAAGAGCAATAATGTCCTACAATGCACGACTCGACGGCCATTACAATAATTTTTTTCAAATTGGAACCATCTAGATTTTAAGTGGGAGTTATTATATCATGTATGAAAAAATAAAGTGATTTAATTATTGTTGCATACTTGATAGAAGGAGAGAAATTGTCGGTTGATAATGAACAAATGAATCAATGTCCTGATGAAAGGGCTTTCAATACCCGATAGATTTAAAATTTAAAGAGGACGATTAAAATAGAAAGAAAAAAAAAGTGAACGGTTTAGATCATCATAATCGTGTTCTATCGTTTGACGATCATACATTATCCTATAGCATAATGGATTGGTTTACCACCTAAAAGGTTGTATAGTGACCATTTGCAACAATTGTATAATTTTGATCAAACTACAGGGACAAATGGTGAAATTTACCACCTAAGACTGACCATCCGTGGAAGGTGCTGTACTAAAGAGGCTCCAAACTCTTGTTTGGACTAGTTTTTAGAAATTAAATAAAATCAAATTTTCATAAAAAAATTGAAATGAAAGTACTTATTTAGGCTTAAATCTGTGTATGATCAAACCATAATCAGATTCCCACCTTGACTGCAACAACAATGGGCCCATCTCTCATAGACCCACCAGGTCGCCATCCAAGAACTTGGTCGGATCCTCCGGTTGCTCAAGAAGACAATCGTCACAACCAAAAGAAAAAGGTTGTACAGAGACTTTTTGCAGCAATTGTATAATTTTGATCAAACTACAGGGATCAATGGTTAAATTTACCCAAAATTATGACCAGCCAGGGAAGGTGATGCACATTAGAGTATCCAAACTCCTGTTTGGGCTAGATTTTAAAAATTGAAATAAAGTTATTTACTTTGGCTCAGATCTGTGTATAATAAATCCATAATCGGATTCCTACCTTGACTGTAACAATAATGGGCACATCACTCATAGACCCACTACGTCGTTAGCCAGGAACTTGGTCGGATCCTCCGTTTGCTCAAGAAGAAATCATCACACCCAAAAGAAAAAAGTTTTTACAGAGACCATTTGCAACAATTGTATAATTGTGATCAAAGTACAGCGACTGATGGTGAAATTTACCACCAAAAAATGACCAGCCAAAGAAGGTGCTGCACTTAAGAGGATCCAAACTCCTGTTTGGGCTAGTTTTTAGAAATAAAATAAAATAAAATTTTCATAAAAAAATTGAAATAAAAATTCTTATTTAGGCTCAGATCTGTGTACGATCAGACCATAATCGGATTCCCACCTTGAATTCAACAACAATGGGCACATCTTTCATAGACCCACCAGGTCGCAAGCCAGGAACCTAGTCGGTTCCTCCATTTGCTCAAGAAGACAAACGTCACAACCAAAAGAAAAAGTTTGTACAGAGACCATTTGCAACAATTGTATAATTTTGATCAAACTATAGGGACTAATGGTGGAATTTAAAACCTAAAACTGACCATCCATGGAAGGTGCTGCACTAAAGAGGATCAAAACTCCTGTTTGGACTAGTTTTTAAAATTAAATAAATCAAATTTTCAAAAAAAATTTGAAATAAAAGTACTTATTTAGGCTTTAATATGTGTATGATGAGACAAGAATTGGAATCCCACCTCGACTGCAACAACAATGGGCCCATCTATCATAGGCCCACTAGGTCGCCAGCCAGGAACCTAGTCGGATCCTCCGTTTGCTCAATAAGACAATCGTTACAACCAAAAGAAAAAGTTTGTAAAGAGACCATTTGCAACAATTGTATAATTTTGATCAAACTTTAGGGATCGATGGTGAAATTTAACACCAACAAATGACCACCCATGGAAGGTGCAGCACTTCAGAGGATCCAAACTCCTGTTTGGGCTAATTTTTAGAAACGCAATAAAATCAAACTTTCACTAAAAAATAAAAACAAAAATATTTACTTAGGCTCAGATATGTGTATGATTAGACCATAATCGGATTCCCACCTTGACTGCAACAACAATGGGCCCATCTCTCATAGACCCACCAGGTCGCCATCCAGGAACCTAGTCGGATCCTCTGTTTGCTGAAGAAGACAAATGTCACAGCCAAAAGAAAAAGGTTGTATAAAGACCATTTGAAACAATTGTATAATTTTGATCAAACTACAGGGACCAATGGTGAAATTTACCACCTAAAACTGACCATCCATGGAAGGTGTTGCACTAAAGATGATCCAAACTCTTGGTTGGACTAGTTTTTAGAAATTAAATAAAATCAAATTTTCATAAAAAAATTGAAATAAAAGTACTTATTTAGGCTTAAATCTGTGTATGATCAAACCATAATCGGATTCTCACCTTGACTGCAACAACAATGGGCCCATCTATCATAAACCCACTAGGTCGCCAACCAGGAACCTGGTCGCATCCTCCGTTTGATTAAGAAGACAATCGTCACCGCGAAAAGAAAAAGGTTGTATAGAGATCATTTGTAGCAATTGTATAATTTTGATGAAACTAGGGGGACCAATGGTGAAATTTACCACCAGAAAATGACCATCCGTGGACGGTGCTGCACTTCAGAGGATCCAAACTCCTGTTTGGGCTACTTTTAGAAATAAAATAAGTTCAAATTTTCATAAAAAAATTCAAATAAAAGTATATATTTAGGCTCAAATCTGTGTATGATCAAACCATAATCGGATTCCCACCTTGAATTCAACAACAATGGGCCCATCTCTCATAGACCCACCAGGTCACCATCCAGAAACCTGATCAGATCCTCCGTTTGCTCAAGAAGACAATCGTCACAACCAAAAGAAAAAGTTTGTACAGAGACCATTTGCAACAATTGTATAATTTTGATCAAACTATAGGGACTATTGGTGAAATTCACCACCTAAAACTTACCAGCCATGGAAGGTGCTGCACTAAAGAGGATCCAAACTCATGTTTGGACTAGTTTTTAAAATTAAATAAATCAAATTTTCATAAAAAAATTGAAATAAAAGTACTTATATAGGCTTAAATATGTGTATGATCAGACAAGAATTGGAATCCCACCTCGACTGCAACAACAATGGGCCCATCTGTCATAGGCCCACTAGGTCGCCAACCAGGAACCTAGTCAGATCCTCCATTTGCTCAAGAAGACAATCGTCACAACCAAAAGAAAAAGTTTGTACAGAGACCATTTGCAACAATTGTATAATTTTGATCAAACTATAGGGACTAATGGTGGAATTTAAAACCTAAAACTGACCAGCCATGGAAGGTGCTGCACTTAAGAGGACCCAAACTCCGGTTTTGGCTAGTTTTTAGAAACAAAATTAAATTAAATTTTCATAAACAAATTGAAATAAAGGTTCTTATTTAGGCTCAAATCTGTGTATGATCAGACCATTATCGGATTCCCACGTTGACTTCAACAACAATGGGCCCATCTCTCATAGACCCACCAGGTCGCCATCCAGGAACCTAGTCGGATCCTCCATTTGCTGAAGAAGACAAACATCACAGCCAAAAGAAAAAGGTTGTATAGAGACCATTTGCAACAATTGTATAATTTTGATCAAACTACAGGGACCAATGGTGAAATTTACCACCTAAAACTGACCATCCATGGAAGGTGCTGCACTAAAGAGGATCCAAACTCCTGTTTGGACTAGTATTTAGAAATTAAATAAAATTATTTACTTTGGCTGAGATCTGTGTATGATCAAACCATAATCGGATTCCCACCTTGACTGCAACAATAATGGGCACATTACTCATAAACGCACTAGGTCGTTAGCCAGGAACTTGGTCGAATCCTCCGTTTGCTCAAGAAGACAATCGTCACACCAAAAGAAAAAAGTTGTACACAGACCATTTGCAACAATTGTATAATTTTGATCAAACTACAGTGACAGATGGTGAAATTTACCACCAAAATGACCAGCCATAGAAGGTGCTGCACTTAAGAGGATCCAAACTCCTATTTGGGCTAGTTTTTGAAAATAAAATAAAATCAAATTTTCATAAAAAAATTGAAATAAAAGTACTTATTTAGGTTCAGATCTGTATATGATCAGACCATAATCGGATTCCCACATAGACTTCAACAACAATGGGCCCATCTCTCATAGACCCACCAGGTCGCCAGCCAGGAACCTAGTCGGATCCTTCGTTTGCTCAAGAAGACAATTGTCACAACCAAAAGAAAAAGGTTGTACAGAGATCATTTGTAGCAATTGTATAATTTTGATGAAACTAGGGGGACCAATGGTGAAATTTACCACCAGAAAATGACCATCCATGGACGGTGCTGCACTTCAGAGGATCCAAACTCCTGTTTGGGCTACTTTTTAGAAATAAAATAAATTCAAATTTTCATAAAAAAATTGAAACAAAAGTATATATTTAGGCTCAAATCTGTGTATGATCAGACCAGAATCGGATTCCCACCTTGACTGCAACAACAATGGGCCCATCTATCATAGACCCACTAGGTCGCCAACGTGGAACCTGGTCAGATCCTTTGTTTCCTCAAGAAGAAAATCCTCACAGCCAAAAGAAAAAAATTATACAGAGACCATTTGCAGCAATTGTATAATTTTGATCAAACTACAGGGACCAATGGTGAAATTTACTCACAAAAAATGACTAGACATGGAAGGTGCTGCACTTTAGAGGATCCAAACTACTGTTTGGGCTAGTTTTTAGAAACAAAATAAATTCAAACTTTCATAAAAAAATTGAAACAAAATTTTATATTTAGGCTCAAATCTATGTATCATCAAATCCTAATCGGGCTCCCACCTTAGTTCGAACAACAATGGGCCCATCTATTATAGACCCACTAGGTCGCCAGGTAGTAACCTGGTCGGATCCTCCGTTTGCTCAAGAAGACAATCGTCACACCCAAAAGAAAAAAGTTGTATAGAGTCCATTTGCAACAATTGAATAATTTTTATCAAACTATAGGGACCAATGGTGAAATTTACCACCTAAAACTAACCAACCATGGAAGGTGCTGCACTAAAGAAGATCCAAACTCCTGTTTGGACTAGTTTTTAGAAATTAAATAAAATCAAATTTTCATAAAAAAATTGAAATAAATATATTTATTTAGGCTCAGATTTGTGTTTGATCAGACAATAATCGGACTCCCACCTTCGTTGCAACAACAATGGGCCTATCTCTCATAGACCCACCAGGTTGCCTGCCCGGAACCTAGTCGGATCCTCCGTTAGCTCAAGAAGACAATCGTCACAACAAAAACAAAAGTGTTTTACAGAGACCATTTGCAGCAATTGTATAATTTTGATCAAATTATAGGGACCAATGGTCAAATTTAACCCCAAAAAATGACCAACCACGGAAGGTGCTGCACTTCAGAGGATCCAAACTCCTGTTTGGGTTAGTTTTTAGGAACAAAATAAATCAAATTTTAATAAAAAAATTGTAATAAAAATATTTACTTAGGCTCAGATCTATGTATGATCAGACCATAATCGGATTCCCACCTTGACTTCAACAACAATGGGCCCATCTCTTATAGACCCACAAGGTCGCCATGCAGGAACCCAGGAACCTGGTCGGATCCTCCGTTCGCTCAAGAAGACAATCGTCACACCCCCCAAAAAAAAGTTGTACAGAGATCATTTGAAACAATTGTATAATTTTGATCAAACTACAGGGATCGATGGTGAAATTTACCACCAAAAAATGGCCAGTCATGGAAGGTGCTGCACTTAAGAGGATCCAAACTCCTATTTGGACTAGTTTTTAGAAACAAAATAAAATCAAATTTTCATAAAAAAATTGAAATAAAAGTATTTATTTAGGCTCAAATTTGTGTATGATCAGACCATAATCGGATTCCCACGTTGACCTCAACAACAATGGGCCCATCTCTCATAGACCCACCAGGTCACCATCCAGAAACCTGGTCAGATCCTCCGTTTGGTCAAGAAGACAAACGTCACAGCCAAAAGAAAAAGGTTATATAGAAACCATTTGCAACAATTGTATTATTATGATCAATCAACAGAGACAATTGGTGAAGTTTACTGCCAAAAATGACCAGCCATGGAAAGTGCTGCACTTTAGAGGATCCAAACTCCTGTTTGGGCTAGGTTTTAGAAATAAAATCAAATTTTTATAAAAAATTTAAACAAAAGTTTATATTTAGGCTCAAATCTATGTATCATCAAACCGTAATCGGACTCCCACCTTAGTTCGAACAACAATGGGCCCATCTATTATAGACCCACTAGGTCGCCAGGTAGGAACCTGGTCGGATCCTTCGTTTGCTCAAGAAGACAATTGTCACAACTAAAAGAAAAAGGTTGTACAGAGACCATTTATAACAATTGTATAATTATGATCAATCAACAGGGACGAATGGTGAAATTTACCCCAAAAAATGACTAGCCATGGAAAGTGATGCACTTCAGAGGATCGAAACTCCTGTTTAGGTTAGGTTTTAGAAATAAAATCAAATTTTTATAAAACATTAAAATAAACGTATTTATTTAGGCTCAAATCTATGTATCATCATATAGTAATCGGACTCCCACCTTAGTTGCAACAACAATGGGCCCATCTATTAGAGACCCACTAGGTCACCAGGTAGGAACCTGGTCGGATCCTCCGTTTGATGAAGAAGACAATCGTCACAGCCAAAAGAAAAAGGTTGTATAGAGATTATTTGCAACAATTGTATAATTTTGCTCAAATTACACAAACCAATGGTGAAATTTACCACCAACAAATGACCACCATGGAAGGTGCAGCACTTCAGAGGATCTAAACTCCTGTTTGGGCTAGTTTTTAGAAACAAAATAAAATCATATTTTCATTAAAAAATTGAAATAAAACTATTTACTTAGGCTCAGATCTATGTATGATTAGACCATAATCGGATTCCTACCTTGACTGCAACAACAATGGGCCCATCTCTCATAGACCCACCAGGTCGCCAGCCAGGAACCTAGTCGGATCCTTCGTTTGCTCAAGAAGACAATTGTCACAACCAAAAGAAAAAGGTTGTACAGAGACCATTTATAACAATTGTATAATTATGATCAATCAACAGGGACGAATGGTGAAATTTACTCCAAAAAATGACTAGCCATGGAAAGTGCTGCACTTCAGAGGATCGAAACTCCTGTTTAGGCTAGGTTTTAGAAATAAAATCAAATTTTTATAAAACATTAAAATAAACGTATTTATTTAGGCTCAAATCTATGTATCATCATATTGTAATCGGACTCCCACCTTAGTTGAAACAACAATGGGCCCATCTATTAGAGACCCACTAGGTGACCAGGTAGGAACCTGGTCGGATCCACCGTTTGATGAAGAAGATAATCGTCACAGCCAAAAGAAAAAGGTTGTATAGAGATTATTTGCAACAATTGTATAATTTTGCTCAAATTACACAAACCAATGGTGAACTTTACCACCAACAAATGACCACCCATGGAAGGTGCAGCACTTCAGAGGATCCAAACTCCTGTTTGGGCTAGTTTTTAGGAACAAAATAAAATCATATTTTCATAAAAAAATTGAAATAAAACTATTTACTTAGGCTCAGATCTATGTATGATTAGACCATAATCGGATTCCTACCTTCACTACAACAACAATGGGCCCATCTCTCATAGACCCACCAGGTCGCTAGCCAGGAACCTGGTCGGGTCCTCCGTTTGCTCAACACGACCATCGTCACAGCCAAAAGAAAAAGGTTGTACAGAGACCATTTGCAACAATTGTATAATTTTGATCAATGTACAGGGACCAATGGTGAAATTTACCACCCAAAATGACCAACCAAGGAAGGTGCTCCATTTCAGAGGATCCAAACTCCTGTTTGGGCTAGTTTTTAGAAACGCAATAAAATCAAACTTTCACTAAAAAATAAAAATAAAAATATTTACTTAGGCTCAGATATGTGTATGATTAGACCATAATCGGATTCCTACATTGACTACAACAACAATGGGCCCATCTTTCATAGACCTACCAGGTCACCATCCAGGAACCTGGTAGGATCCTCCGTTTGGTCAAGAAGACAATTGTCACAACCAAAAGAAAAAGGTTGTACAGAGACCATTTGCAGCAATTGTATAATTTTGATCAAATTATAGGGATCAATGGTTAAATTTACCCCAACAAATGACCAACCATGGAAGGTAATGCACTTAAGAGGATCCAAACTTCTTTTTGGGCAAGTTTTTAGAAATAAAATAAAATCAAATTTTCATAAAAAAATTGAAATAAAAGTATTTATTTATGCTCAGATCTGTGTATGATTAGACCATAATCGGATTCCCACATTGACTTCAACAACAATGGGCCTATCTCTCATAGACCCACCAGGTCGCCAGCCGGGAACCTAGTCGGATCCTCCGTTTGCTCAAGAAGACAAACGTCACAGCCAAAAGAAAAAGGTTGTACGGAGACCATTTGCAGCAATTGTATAATTTCAATCAAACTATAGGGACCAATGGTGAAATTTATCCCCCAAAACTGACCAGCCATGGAAGGTGTTGCACTTAAGAGGATCCAAACTCCTGTTTGGACTAGTTTTTAGAAATTAAATAAAATTAAGTTTTCATAAAAAAATTGAAATAAAAGTATTCATTTAGGCTCAAATCTGTGTATGATTAGACCATAATCGGATTCCCACCTTGACTGCAACAACAATGGGCCTATCTCTCATAGACCCACTAGGTCGCCATCCAGGAACCTAGTTGGATCCTCCGTTTGCTCAAAACGACAATCCTCACAGACAAAAGAAAAAGGTTGTATAAAGACCATTTGCAGCAATTGTATAATTTTGATCAAACTACAGGGACCAATGGTGAAATTTACCCCCCAAAATGACTAGCCATGGAAGTTGCTGCACTTAAGAGGATTCAAACTCCTGTTTGGGCTAGGTTTTAGAAATGAAATAAAATCAAATTTTCATATAAAATTTGACATAAAAGTACTTATTTAGGCTCAAATTTGTGTATGATCAAACCATAATCGGACTCCCACCTTGGTCGCAACAACAATGGCCTTTCTCTCATAAACCCACTAGGTCGCCGGCTAGTAACCTGGTCATATCCTCCGTTTACTCAAGAAGACAATCGTCACAGCCAAAAGAAAAAAGCTGTACATAGACCATTTGTAGCAATTGTTTAATTTTGATCAAAATACAAGGACCAATGGGCTTGTTTTTAGAAACAAAATAAAATCAAATTTTAATAAAAAAATTGAAATAAAAGTATTTATTTAGGATCAGATCTAGGTATGATCAGACCATAATCGGACTCCTACCTTAGCTGCAACAACAATGGGCCCATCTCTTAGAGACCCATCGGGTGATCCTGTTAGGAACCGGGTTGGATCCTCCGTCTGTTCGAGAAGACAATCGTCATAGCCAGAAGAAAAAAGTTGTACAAAGACCATTTGCAGCAATTGTATAATTTTGATAAAACTACAAGGACCAATGGTGGAATTTACCCTAAAAAATGACCAGCCATGGAAGGTGCTGCACTTTAGAGGATCCAAACTCCTGTTTGGGCTAGTTTTTAGAAATAAAATAAAATCAAATTTTAATAAAAAAATTGAAATAAAAGTATTTATTTAGGCTCATATCTGATCAGACTAGAATTGGACTCTTACCTTGGTTGCAACAACAATGGGCCCATCTCTGAGAGACCCATTGAGTCACCCCATCAGGAACCGGGTCGGATCCTCCGTTTGCTCAAGAAGACAATTGGCACAACCAAAAGAAAAAGGTTGTACAGAGACCATTTGCAACAATTGTATAATTTTGATCAAACTACAGGGATCAATGGTGAAATTTACCCCCCAAAACTGACCATCCATGGAAAGTGCTGCACCAAAGAGGATCCAAACTCCTGTTTGGACTAGTTTTTAAAAATTAAATAAAATCATATTTTCGTAAAGAAATTGAAATAAAAGTACTTATTTAGGCTCAACTCTTTGTATGATCAGACGAGAATCAGATTCCCACCTTGACTGCAACAACAATGGGCCCATCTCTCATAGACCCAAGAGGTCGCCAGCCAGGAACCTGGTCGGCTCCTCTGTTTCTTCAAGAAGACCATCCTCACACCCCAAAGAAAAAGTTGTACAGAGACCATTTACAGCAATTGTATAATTTTGATCAAACTTCAGGGACCAATGGTGTAATTTACTCCCAAAAAATGACCAGCCATGGAAGGTGCTGCACTTAAGAGATTCCAAACTCCTGTTTAGGCTAGTTTTTAGAAACAAAATAAAATAAAATTTTCATAAAAAAATTGAAATGAAAGTATTTATTTAGGCTCAGATCTGTGTATGACCAGACCATAATCGGATTCCCACCTTGGTTACAACAACAATTGGCCCATCTCTTAAAGATCGACTAGGTCGCTAGGTAGGAACCTGGTCGGATCCTCTGTTTGATCAAGAAGACAATCGTCACAGTCAAAAGAAAAAGGTTGTATAGAGATCATTTGTAGCAATTGTATAATTTTGATCAAACTACAGGAACCAATGGTGAAATTTACCACCTAAAAATGACCAGCCATGGAAGGTGCTGCACTTAAGAGGATCCAAACTCTTATTTGTGCTACTTTTTAGAAATAAAATCAAATTAAATTTTCATAAAATATTTGAAATAAATGTATTTATTTAGGCTCAGATTTGTGTATGATCAGACCATAATCGGACTCCCACCTTGGTTGCGACAACAATGGGCCCATCTCTCATAGACCCACCAGGTTACCAACCAGGAACGTGGTTGGATCCTCCGTTTACTCAAGAAGACAATTGGCACAACCAAAAGAAAAAGGTTGTACAGAGACCATTTGCAACAATTGTATAATTTTGATCAAACTACGGGGACCAATGGTGAAATTTACCACCAAAAAACGACCAGCCACGGAAGGTGTTGCACTTCATAGGATTAAAACTCCTTTTTGGGCTAGTTTTTAGAAACCAAATAAATAAAATTTTTACTAAAAAAATGAAAAAAAAAATATTTACTTAGGCTCAGATCTGTATAAAGATTAGACCATATTCGGACTTCCACCTTGGTTGCAACAACAATGGGCCCATCTAATATAGACCCACTAGGTCGCCTGGCAGGAACCTGGTCGGATCCTCCGTTCGCTCAAGAAGACAATCGTCATAGCCTAAAGAAAAAGGTTGTATAGAGACCATTTACAACAATTGTATAATTTTGATCAAACTATAGGGACCAATGGTGAAATTTACCACCAACAAATGACCACCCATGGAAGGTGCTGCACTTCAGAGGATCCAAACTCCTGTTTGGGCTAGTTTTTAGAAACAAAATAAAATCAAATTTTCATAAAAAAATTGAAGTAAAAGTTCTTATTTAGGCTCAGATCTGTGTACGATCAGACCATAATCGGATGCAACGACAATGGGCCCATCTCTCATAGACCCACCAGGTCGGCAGCCAGGAACCTGGTCGGATCCTCTGTTAGCTCAAGAAGACAATCGTCACAGCCAAAAGAAAAAGGTTGTACAGAGATCATTTGCAACAATTGTATAATTTTGATCAATCTACAGGGACCAATGGTGAAATTTACCACCCAAAATGACCAGCCAAGGAAGGTGCTCCACTTCAGAGGATCCAAACTCCTGTTTGGGCTATTTTTTTTGAAACCAAATAAAATAAAATTTTCATTAAAAAATTGAAATAAAAGTATTTATTTAGGCTAAGATCTGTATAAGATCAGACCAAATTCGGACTCTCACCTTGGTTGCAACAATAATGGGCCAATCTCTTATAGACCCCCGAGGTTGCTAGCCAGAAACCTGGTGTGATCCTTCGTTTGCTTGAGAAGACAATTGTCACAACCGAAAGAAAAAGGTTGTACAGAGACCATTTATAGCAATTGTATAATTATGATCAATCAACAGGGAC
>BRYE01000021.1:11216130-11218630 GCA_030159115.1 Actinidia arguta var. hypoleuca
TCTCAATTGGAGTTTGGATGAAAGAGTTATCCCCAGATTACAATACAACTTGCTGGATGCTGAAATAAATAAATTAGTGTACATGCAGCAACTTTAAAGCCGATTTAGACCTTTATGAAGTTAGTATATCTCAAAACTCAAAATATTAAAATTTTAGATCCTTTTCTTGGTGTTCCATAGCATCTTGAATCATCTCAACCAAATCTCGGATGATATAGTTATTACCAGATTACGATGCAGCTTGTTGGATGCTGAAATAAATAAATAAATAAATAAATGTACGTGCAACAATTTTAAATTCGAATTTGACCTTGATGAAGTTAGTATATCTCAAACATCAAAACATGAAAGTTGTAGATATTTTTCTTGGTGTTTCATAGTATCTTGAATCATCTTAATCGGAGCTCGAATGAGAGAGTTATATCCAAATTATAATGCAATATCATCAAAACTTTACGAAAATCGCTCTATTAGCTTCCTCGCGGCTGATTATTTAGGGTTGCTGGATAATTAATTTCAGCAGTGATTTTTTTTTGAAAAAATAGTTCTAAATAATTTAGAACTATGGCAAAAAAAAAAAAATTTCAACTATGGAAAAATCAAAGCGGTCTACTTCTTTTTATAGAAGGAAGAAAGAGTTCAAAAATGCTTATTTAATTAGGAATTATAAAAAAATGCTTATTCCTTATTAAATTTGAAGATACAAAATTCCAACTCGAGGAATACTTTCATCAAATTTTAAGATCAAAAGTCAGTGACAAATACATAAAAAAAAAAATACACTGACGTAAAATTTGATCCAAATTTCAAAACCCTCTCATTTTTATCACTACTGGAACATGTACATGAACAAGTCGCGAGGGCAATTTTGTAGACACACAAAATTTGACCAATCAAAAATTGTGAAGTATTTTATAAAGTCACAAATTGTGACTAATCAAACATTGCCATGTGTGACAGTCTTCAAGAGAAAGCGAATAAAATGCCGCCATATGTCAGAATAATACAGTCTTTGAATGACAAGTTTTAAGCCAATTAAAGTGAGTCACTTGTCCAAATTAAATAAAAGATAATTACTATTGATTATTATCTCTTACAATTAAATAAGAGATAATTATCGAAAACTTCAAGCTTATCAAAGATATATTTATCTCTTAAAATTAAATAAGAGATAATTATCATCAAGAAGTTCAAGCTTATCAAAACTCACCGCCCTCAACTATAAATAGGGGTGACCCTTCAAAGGAACAAAAAGACACATAAGACAAGATTTCTACCTACAACAAGCAAGAAAGAGCTCTGAAGATCAAGCATCCAAGCCCTAAAGAACTTTCTCTTTTGGAGAAGAAAACGGCATGTGATTCGGGATCAAGCTCCAAGCCCTCGAGTCAACGTTCTAGAAGAGAAGAATTAAATGATTAATTTCTTGAATTAAAAATTGTTTCAGAGATTGTAATCCTTTCATTCAAAAATAATAAAATTTAATTTGTTACTCTGATTTTCTGTCTTATTATTTGACTAGAAATTTGTGTGTATAGTTTGATCTATCAAGTAGTTCAGAGTGATGGATATATTTTTTAGATTGCCAATTCCATGTTTAGAAAACGAAATGATTCTCCATCCATTTCCCTTTTTACATTAACATTGTGTTGTGTTGACTTTGACATTTTACACATGTACATTTCTATTACGCATCTATAAATCTACTTAGTGGCGCTGATTTCTCTACAACTTTCAAATTCTTTTTTTTTTTTATGTTACGATGAGAAACAAAATGTAAACCTCTTTTGTGTAGACGAAAAAGGTTGATCTGGAGAATACAGTAGTTGATGAGGGCCAAAGATAATGAAGGATCTGGGGCCCTCATCTAGTTTACGGCAAGACAAATCCAGCAGTGCAATTTTCCAAATATTATTCCATATTTCCATGTGTTGGTTTTATCAGTTTATATGATTTGGTCAATGTACAGCTGCATCAAGATGTTTGAATTTAATTACTGCCAGTTTTTTAAAATTATGGTTATGATAAAAAAAAACTAATACAACTCATGGTTGTAGCTTATTTTATTCACCTATGTGTTTTTCAGTTATTGGAAATAATGAAAGAAACAGAAGGGAAAACACTTCAAAAAGAAATATAATTGTCGCCTGAGGATCAATATCTTATTTCCTTTGTATGGTAATGGCTACGATGTTGAAGTTTCAGACTGAAACCAAAATAAAAACATTGACAACCAATCGATAAATAACATGTTTCCTTCAAAGAAAATATTGGTTTGAGTGGAAACATACCGGAACAACAACCACAGCACGTCGAAACCATTAAATATTTTTGTTCGTGAGAATGGTGATCTCAAAGATTATAAAATGGTGTGTGTGTGTGTGTGTTTGAGAATGAAGGTTTGAAGAAAAAGGAGTTCAAATTCTTCTTTTTTGATATGAGATAACTTGGTATAAGGCCAAGGACTGACTAATTCAGAGGATCAATCCTACAGTTCACT
>BRYE01000021.1:11223630-11228630 GCA_030159115.1 Actinidia arguta var. hypoleuca
GAATTAATTCATAACATACTTATATCATTTACTTAAACATGTGAGCATACATATCTTTTCTGAAAACATAAACTTTCATAAACTTGAAGCTCACAAAATCTTGGCATACTTGCTTTTGTACTCGTACATATCATATACTGAAACTATGACAACTCGGCTGAACTGGATGACCATATAGGTCGGGTGGCTCTTTTGGCCAGAGATATCTCACTGTGTAGATGGAACTTATTTAATGTCCCCCATCTACCTTAGGACCTTAGGCTAGATTAAAGTCCCACCACGGGGGACCCCGAGTGTCACTATACTTGCTTATCTTGAACATAATTAGCTTTTCTTGTAAATCATGCATCCATGGATTTCAATACATAGCATAGTAACATTGAATACTTTGAAAGGCATGGCATTCATATTTAGAACATAATCATTGATGCATTGAAAGCATGGAAAAATGGTTACATATAACATAATACGTATTGAAAACACTTTTGAAGATACATAGGTTTTGTCCATGGCATCTTGTTACTCACCTTGATTTCCTTGGCTAAGTGCTACACTTGGCGTTCCTACACATATATGACATACGATACAAAATGTCAATACTATGATCGAAAAGGTTTAAAACTAATATAACAACTCTCGACTTGACTAAAGGTATCCCCGCTCAAGGATAACCTACGCCCTAGGGCGACACTCCTAGGAATAGGTTTAAGGATCCTAGGTTGACTATTAATGGCCAAAGGCAACACTTGTCTATAGTTCCTTCATCGCATCCCATTTACCTCACGACCATAAATATACCTCCTAGGTCAATATCATTTGAAAATAGACTTAATGACCTTCAATTTGGTAGGTCATGAGTTTGAGACGCATCCCAAATAAAGAAGTTATGCTCAATTGAATAAGGACTAATTTCTAAAGAAAATTGTGTTGTTGGTAAAAGCTTAGGTCGACTTTAAACTTAAATATCTCATAATATATATGGAATTAAATTGTAAACTTTATATGGTTAGAAAGGTCTACGAGTCTATTTTCCAACGCTTTAAACGGTGTCTCAATCCGAATTTTCTAGAGAAAGTTATGCCCGTTTTACAAAACAGTGTCTGGGCTGAAAATGGTCTAGCGTTCGAACGTGGCGTTCGAACGTCAGGCGTTCCAACGTGGCGTTCCAACGCCTAGGCAAAAATGAAAATCCTAACTCTGGACGTTCCAACGTGGCGTTCCAACGCCTGGGCAAAAATGAAAATCCTAACTCTGGACGTTCCAACGTGGCGTTCCAACGCCTTGGCGTTCCAACGTGGCGTTCCAACGCCTGGGCAAAAATGAAAATCCTAACTCTGGACGTTCCAACGTGGCGTTCCAACGCCTGGGCGTTCCAACGTGGCGTTCCAACGCCAGTCGCGCGCAGCAGCAGAATTGGCACGAAACTTGTCAAAAACCTATCCAATCTTAATCCAAACTTCACCAAAGTTTTTATGGCTCAACTACACACTCAAGAGACAACAATAATTCAAACTCAAACCTCAAAACTAACCCTAGCATGGTAGATCTAAGGTTAAAGTTTCAAAAACCCTAACATTTAGAAATTTGGGATTTTTGTTTCTAGCATTTAATTTCTTTGAATTGAGCTTCAATATGCTTCAATTGGGACTTAAGGGAGTCCTCTAAACTCAACATTGGGCTTACCTAAAGGTATCTAAGGTATAACCCAATTTCTTCAACTTATACATATACATAAAAATAGATTTTCTCACCTCCTCAAGCTTGGTAGAGCTTTCAATGGCTTCCTTAGGCTTGGAATTTGAACTCTCTCTCTCCAAGCTTCTTCTTCTCTTCCTTTCTTCTTCTTCCTTTCTTTCTTCTTCTCTCTCTCTCTCTCTCCGAATTTTTGTGTGTGTGTGTGTTTGGCTTGGTGTTTTGAAAGAAACACATGGGATTCAATCCCATGTGCCCACCTCCACCCTTTTCTTGTTACAACCTTCCTCCTAATTGGTCATTTAATCTATTTTGGTCACTTTTGACCACTTTGACCATAAAATACTTACAATTAGGTCCTAATAGGATTAAATTTTACATTAAGGCATGAATAAAAGAAATTTATGGGTTCGGGGTATTACAGCTGGTTTGTTTCTATCCAATATGCTACAAGTGCTATTAGGTATTTTAAGTGGATTATGATCTTTTTACTTGTTTCTGTTTTTAGTGGTCTTCATCTTTTCATATTAGCACTTTTTGGGACTAGAGATGCATTCACATTATCAGTCAGCCCTTTTACTTGCACACAAATTTAATTACAAGATATATTTGTGAAAATTCATTAGAAAAGGAAATATTAAACTTATACTTGAATTGTAGTTTGTATCTGGAAACAAAGTGGGCGCAATGTCTAGTGACATTAAATTTTCAATCACTGGAGTCGGACTGCCATGGAAAACGGTGACCTTATCAGTCATAATAAGCAAATAAAGTCTATTTGGCTTCAATTCGGTATTAAAATAGATCTCAGAAGACAGTTTCACAAGCTTTCTTTACCTCATAAAACCGTCTATTAAACATTTATTGAGTCACATATAAGGTTCCCTATCTACGGAAACTTGTACATGTTTACTAGATATGCAAATCTTCTGAGAGTTATCCCACTCTTCATTCAAATCATATGAAATCCAAATTTATAAAAAAGTAGAAAGTTGCTAAGCAGCTACTAAACTATAGTAGCTCAGGTAAATATGAAGTGAGGCTGGGAGAGGCACCCATTTTTGTGAGTTCTATTCTTTCTGTTCATTTGCATTCCATTAAGTGCTTTTTTTCCCCTATTGATTTGTGTCTATCTGAAATTTCTTGAGGTGTTATGGTGGCAAACGATGCTTTGTAGTCCTTGCAGATGAGGACATGCTCTAATTGACATATATCGTTTGCAAGATACATAGCTTGAGCAGATAAACCTAAACTTGTAGGTCTTCTTAAAATGGTACTTTAGAGGGAATTTTTCTTGCAGATACTTATCCTGGATTGTGATGACCTAGTACACAGGTTGGATCACAAGGTTATATCATTACTTTATTATTTGATTGACAATTCAACTTTTCATCAAGGTTCTCTGATACTTAAAAGGAATACAGAAAGATTACTCCCCACCCCACACCCCACCGACACACACAAAAAAAGAAACAAAAACAAAAGAATACAAGCGAATTGCATTTCTACTGTGTGGGTATGAGGGAGACTTCATTTTTATTTTATCTGCTTGTTTTCATATCTAAATATACAAGGTAGAGTTACTTGTCACGTTATGAATTGCCAGTAAAATTGCATAATATATACACTACTTGTGTATCTAGGTATAAGTAGTGGCGGATCCATGAATTTTGTTCAGTGGAGGCGGAAAATTGCTAAGCAAAATATAATAACCGCACCTCTTCAACACCATTCCACCATTATCCTTCATACTTCTCTGCACTTCTTCAACACCATTCCACAAGTGCTTGAACATTGCTAAGCAAAGTATAATAACCAGCATTATCAATTTCCAACTCCAACAGCCTTTGCGCTGCATATTCCGTGATTATTAGTTCCCATAGACACTAAAGGCTGCAAGGAGTGCACCCCAAATCCTACTATCCGGAAAGCCACAACTTTCAGAATTATAGCTAACGCCTCTTTGAGCTTCCCAGATCGACCCAATAAATCAACAATGCAAGTGTAGTAATTAAGATCAAGTTCAATACCATATCTCCATTTCATAGAGAAAAACACTCCATAGCCTTCCATCAAAAGGCCATAGTGACTACAAGAAGATAATAGGCTTAAGAAGGTGACACCCTTTGGCTCCACTGCTTCCTCTACCATTAGGTGAAAAGCTAAAGGGCTTCAAGACTGATGTAGAACGGAAAACTCAAGCTTTCCTTGACCAGCGAGATCGTATTAAACCCGCGCATAGAAAATCTAAAAAGTAGGAAAGTGATAATAGGAATCACGGGCACCGACGTCAAAATTATGTGAGACTTGGTGATCTAAATGGAATCATTGAGAGGATCAAAACGCATGGCCCTTGGCCATGAGCCCAAGGACAATTTTGGGGAAATTCCATCGTTTGCCTTCCCGAAAGGGCAATTTTGTGATTTTTAGTAATTATTATTTTAGCTATAACTTTTAATTTAAAACTCAAAATAACATCCCGTTTGTTGAGAAATATTTCTTAAGTAGAGTAGAAGTTGATTTAGGCATTAACTCAATTTGTCTTATTTTCTTACCTAATTTTGTGCTTAACGCGAATTAGGATTTCTAGTTTATTATTTAAACGTCTTGCAGCCTAAAAGGTAATTCAGTTTTTGATTAATAAATTTTTTGAGAATTTTCTCTTTATTTCTTGTGGATTCAAGAAGCCCTAGTAGATTCTAGTTTATTTTCTTGAGATAGACGTGTTCTGTCTCTGGTGGCATTCTGTTTACGTCAGTTGGTATTAAAACCTTGTCTTTATCCTGGTCTAATGGCTAATACGCATGAAGGTAGCGTCAATAAGGAAGCTACGGGAGACACCATCACCATTGGTGAATTCCTTTAGTTTCAACAAGAGACCCAACAGATATTGTGCGAATTGTAGCAAGCAATCGCTGCACTTTTGCATCGGGAACCCAACCATGGTGTCGACAAAGGCAGCAACTATAGGGTCAACTACACGCAAAGGGGGAAACCTTAATCCTTACACTAAGGCCTCGGGAGATAAGTGATATAGAAATTATTGTTGACACACAAGAGAGTAGATTCTAGCCAACGCCACAAGATCTTTCAGGGGCGGTGTACCATCAATAAGTGGGTCTGTGATCTCATCATTGATAGTGGGAGCGGAGAGAACATAGCCTCGAAAAGCTTGGTTACGAAGTTAGGTCTGAAGACAGAGAAGCACTTGGACCCTTATACGATTGGATGGATTAAGAAATGAGTGGAAGTTAAGGTAGCAGATACTTGTCGAATTAAGTTTTCTATTGGAAAGTATTATGTTGATG
>BRYE01000021.1:11238630-11253630 GCA_030159115.1 Actinidia arguta var. hypoleuca
AATGTGTGTGTTGAAGTTCTTGAAGACATGTCACACATTATGAGTTGGCTTGTTCATGAAATCAAAAACATTACATATGTTAAGTCAGTCAATGACATAAGCAGTTGTGGACGTAAAAATTATAATGAGGGGGACAAATTATACATTTTTACTAGGTTTTTCGATAAAAATATTTAGGGAGAGTCAATTTCAATGGACCAACCAATAGTAAAATAATTAAAATTAACAAAAAAATATTAAAAAAGATAAAAAAAAAATATTTTTTTTTATTTTTTTTATATATTTGGAGGTCGCCGGGACCGCCACTGGACATAGGGGCATGTGACATATCCACGCATGTATCATATATGTATCCTTATGGGTGTATTCTCATGCATGCATTTGTTTTTTTGGCCAACATGACCTGACACTTCTGACCCTCTAGTTTACAATATCCTCTCTCCCAGATAACATCACATGAACCTCCATAGACCTTATGGTCGAACCTTATACCCAGTCTCTCTCTCTCTCTCTCTCTCTCTGTTTTATGATTGGATCATGGTGACGCAATGAGATTTGCTTTTTCTGTTGCTGACAAGTGGGCAAATATATCGCCTATATACTCTTAGACAGGCTTCAACTTCTCTCTTTTCTTTGTTGGTAGTGGCCATGGATGGATGGAAAGGATGGGCAGATCACATATGCATCATCAGATTTGACTGAGTTAGCTAATGTGGGAGAAAATTTAAGTTTTGTTATTTAGGATGACTAAATAATTTAATAATGAGTTAGATAAATTTATGTATTAGTTGTTGGATAAAAATTAAAATGATGATATTTTAAAAAGGATAATGTTAACCAACACTTATTAAATGGTGGTAAACGACCAAAAAATGTATTCAGAAATATGAAAGTGTATTGAAAATTATGAAGTGTATATTAAAAAATAAAATATTTCATCATTTTGTGTTCCCTAACTACTACCCATTACATGGCCGTATAAGTAATGCCTCGTAAAATTTGAATAAAAAAAAAGTGGACTATTATTTGAGTTAAAAAATGAACTAAAAAACTCAGCCCAAACTGGGCCTTACATTTTACTAGAAAAAAATGATGCTATTATCCAATGATAATAAACTCAGATTTGAAATTCATTCAATAAGAGTGGATGGAATTTTGTTGTCAAATACAATACTTGCATGTTTTGAAATCAATTATGCAGAATATTATTTAGAAAGTGTAATCATTTTATATCTCATTTGCTTGCAGTATTCAAAATCGATTTGGTAGAGTATTTTTCAAAATCTATTATCCTTTTCATAGCTTATTCATATGTTTATAGAAAACGATTACCAAGAAACTGAAAAATCTTTTTTATGTTGGACAAAATGAATTGCTTTCAAAAAAAAATCTCGAAAACTAAAATTTGAAAACTTTTAATCAAACACATTTTTGAGTAGTATCCTTTGAAACTAATTTTCGAAACATCTATAGCCTAAATGTGTGAATGTGTAAAATATTTTTCAAATTTCAGTGAGTACAACAAATTTGTAAAGTTTGTTTGTGTAGCATTTTTCGTATTTTATATTTACGTGTATACATATATTTGAGCTCGTGTATATTCTATAAGCCATCCAATCAATCCTGCCGTTTAACAGGCCTTTCGCCAAAAGAAGTGAAGAACCAACGCATCAAAACCAACGGCCCAAACATATCAACAGTTAAATTCAGAGACACAGAGAAAGAGAGCATATTTTCTTTTTGTTTTTGGGTTTTGATGAAAAGATGGTTCGAATCAAACATGTATATTCTGCTGACAACAGCGGGGGTTCTGTTATATCATATCTTTATTGAGAAAAAATCAAAATTTATCCTAAATTTTTACTCAAATATTTCATACATATTTATTCTTTAAAATACATCAATTAAATCCTTAAATTTTTAAAATATTTATCAATTCGACCCTTCAATATTAACTCTCGTTAAATTAATAACAAAAATCATCTGCGTGGTAAGTTTTTTGGCCCAGCCCATTAACATCAACGTTGTGAAGAAAAAATTGATCTCATTTCACATGTGTGGGCCGGATATATAAAATCAATAAAAAATAAAAAGGGGTAAAAGGAATTATGGCTTCAAATTACGATTTCTCCCTAATCAATAGCAAATTAGTGAAATTAGAGTTCGAATGCTATATATTACTAGAATTTTGCACTAAATCAGTTAGTAAATTTATAATATTTTGGCAATTGACAGGGAATGATCAATTTTCGGTCCAAAACGTTAACATCGGGAATGAATATTTCAAAAGGTTAGGGGATTAATTTATATTTTTTAAAATATAAATATATATAAGACATTTGGATAAAAGTTTAGAAAAAAATTTGATTTTTTCCCTATCACTCTCGAGAATTGCTTGAACGGGAGTGGGATATCAATAAAATAAGTTTTTGTTTGCTTTAATTTTATTTTGAGATTTTAGTTGTTTTTATTTTTTATTTTATTTATTTTTAGTAATTTTTTAATTGTTTGAACGTAATTTTATGCTTTTTTATTTTTTTTAATGAGAGGAGTCCGAAAAAATAAATTTTTTATATAATTTGAAAAAAAATAACTAAAAAAAATTTACTTGATAAATTAGATTATTTTTTTTAGTGAAGTTTCTTTAGAAATTTTAATAAAATTTTATATTTTTCTCGTCAAGAAAAACTCAAAAAATATATAAAATTTTGATCAAACTGTGAAATCATTAAAAATGAATAAATTCAAAAATTAAAATATTTAACAAAACACAAAATAAAACTAAACCAAGCAAATGAACTTGAAAACATTTCAATTTTTTTGTTTATTGACATTGAAAATCCTACTCAGCATAGCCTTAGGAAAACATTTATACCCTTAGTATTAGAGTGGGATAATAGCACACATTTATAGCATGTTTCCTAAGTTATTCATTAGTCAATACTTCAATAGCAATACTCCATCATTTTTAATAAGTCCTATTATAAGATTTTATTGTCAGGCCTATTTTTTCATGTTCAATGAGGGAGTATTGCTTCAGCAATGAATTATTTGACTTGATTATTTTGCTAATTTAATTTATACGTCTTTTTGCAAGTGTTTTTCATTGACATTTAACTTTTAATGAGCTTTAATTTTAGTGTAGGTTTTTTTATTTGGATTTTATATATCAAAATTCATAACAAATGGCAGTATAAACGTTAAAATAAAATAAAAAATGATACAAATTATCAAAACAACATCTGATATCACAGGATTACAATATCCAAATAGTTATATGACGTATGTTGAGCAGAGGTGTCAAACTGGTGAGTTGGCATGGTACATTAAAATATTGGCATGGTGCACAACACATTTATGTGAATAAATTTTAAATAATTTTAGATTTTTGACGTATTAAATTCATTCATAAAAGAAATCTAGCATGACTCAACACGAGGCACAGATTGGCCGAGCCAATGAATCGTGTCAGGACTAGATATCTATCAAATAACACGACACAATTAAAAATATATGGACGGCCCATTTACGCTAGATTGAACAAATGATTGTTTGAAAATGAACTTTTGATTTAGAATTTGAAAATAGCAAATTACAACCATAGATTTTTTTTATTCTTTTTTAGATAATGGACGAGAACGCTAGATGGAACAAATCAAAAAAAAAAAGTTGTCGATAATTTTCTTAAACTGACCAGTACAGAGTGAGTCCAATATAGTCCAATAGTTTCTATTTAGGCCCATGTTGAATAAAGATTGATGGATTAGGATTTGTATGTTAATTTGTATTGCATTTCCAATGGTAGAAAAAAGGAAATTGATTGGTTGGTGCTGCACCTACTCAAACTTCGGATTTTAGCAATAATTAGAGGCATATTTGGACAAAGAAAATTGTTAAGTTCCTTATGTTGTTTTAGGAGAAAAATCATTTTAGTGGAAGTAAAAAAACAAATAATGTTATGCTTAACATCTATTTTAATAGTATTTTTATTTATCATTTGATGTGATGTATTTATAAGTATTGATACCGTTGTGGTAAAAATTTGGGACGACCAATCCAACAGTCAATATTGCTCTTATACCTCGGCACAACTCGAGCGCCCTGTGAAGCAATGAACAAATGGTATCGGCGGGAGTGAAGCCGCTCAGAACTTCTCCGGCATGCGAATCAGACCAAGGCGAATAAAAAGCTAAGCTATGAATAATCAGAGCTATCAATGTGCAGTAAATGAATTATACCTCATAATGATGGGGGGAGCAGCCTTTATATAGATAGAGAATGATAGGTCATGTCAGTGGATCACAGCGAGATCCTCGAAATGATAAGTATAGGAGGATATCTCAAAAATACCAGAGATAAAATGGGAAGTTTCCTTCAATCCGTAATTATAGGTGACGTAATGGAGAAGGATACCCACGGAGATAAAACCTCAAGAAGTAATTAGAAGTCTTCGTGGAATTGGAATCTATGGTTAAGTGAGGTGATCAACCTCGCCCGTCGACAACAACTGGCGAGGTCACTGATTGGCGAAGTACATAACAGACGGTATGATCAGAGACCAGAATAGATATGGGAGAAATGGTCTATTTAGGAAACACGCCCATCTTAGAATATCAATAGGCGAATATTTTACCCTACATCAGTAGCCCCCTTACTCGAGATGCCGAGCTGAAATACTTGGGATCTACGAGTAGCAAAGGAATCCAATGCCTTTTGATGAAGTGGAAGAATAATGATTACACGCCACAGTCAATCGACACGTGGCAAAGTGCATTAAAAGCAAAAGTGTTTTAGCACATCTTGGCGGGAATAACGGAGGTTTTTGGCAGGAATGGCGGTTTTTATCCTCGGAACTCGAAACGTCGTGCAATTTGACCCGTTGACGCAAAAAGATCTTAGCCTTCGGTACTTCTTAGGTTCATCCTTTCATTTGTACTCTTTTGCTTATGCTGTCAAACCGCTGCTCCTGCTCCGACGTTCAGCACGCCCTTATTAGCTCGCCTTTTTCTTCATCCAATCCTTCAGTAATTATTAATTGTTTCCCCTATCCTTTCTTTTATTTAATCTTTAGTCCATGTCCAACAATGGAAAATCTAGGCTTAGAAAACCTAGGCAATTCTCTACCTTCTTGGGTATCCGAACATTTAGGTGAGAAGTCATTTATGTCTGACGAGGTACACCAGTTTCCTTCCTCGCCTCTTGAGGGATCCCATTTACGAGACGATTCTCCCAACCGCATTATAGAGGGCGAGATGAGCACTTCCTCTCCACTTTAAAAGGAGATTAACGTTATGACCCAAGGCGACCTTGATCTCCTTAGGAGTACATGTTCCTTCCCAGATGGGATCCAGATTAGGATTCCAGACGAGGGCGAGACGATCTTATAAAACCGCCCAGGTGAAGTTGCATTTTACGAGGCTTCTTTTCATGCCGACCTCAGATTTCCTATTCATCACAATATAAGGAGGATACTAAATTTCTATCATATCTACCCCGCCCAACTTTCTCCCAATGCCTGGCGATTCCTAATTTGTGTATTGGTGATATGGCGATAGTAAAAGCACTATATATCCCTTAATGAATTTAGATACCTTTATACATTGTTCAAAAGTCCGAAACCGAATTCGGGGTGGATCTACTTTAAGGTGAGGCTGTGCAAAAATTTAATAAAGGGGTCCCCTAGTAATGTCAAATGGTAGAAGAAGAGATTCTTCTTCGTATCATGAGACAATTGGGAGTTTTTTCCGAGCATGGCCTGAGGTGAAGGAGTCCCACGGGTTCCAAGATCATGGAATACCCCAGGTCAGTCCTATTTTCATACTGTTATTTTTCTCGAGTTCGTCATCTCACCTTAAGCTAACAAGAATACTCCTTTCTTCAGGCAAGCGTTGTAACAAATTACCCATTTTAACCGACACCAAGGACGATAGGACAACAAAATTTTTCAAGAAAATAGGACCGGGAGGATATTTTAACGTTCTAACTGTCCTTTGCTCTTGGACTTTTTGTCGATTCTTCACTACTGATCGTGTCAAGACGTCCATTAGTGGCGGGGATGATGACAAGTCCAAAGATGGTGCAACCTCTTCGAGTGACGCGGGTGAGTCCCGCCACCTCCGAGATGAATGCTTCTGATGTGATAGTTTCCGAGATGAATTCGTAGAATATATAGGAAACATCGAGAAGGAGATGAGGAGGTTGTTACCTGGCCTTCCAATCTAACATTATTAAGGTGGTTAGGGGAAAAAATCCAAGATCCCATATTAGGTTTGGTACCACCTAGTTCAAGCTTAAGCTCAGACTCTAGATCAGAGTCTTGGTCAGACCCAAGGCTGCCTCCCGAGCTTAGATCGGATGGTAGTAACTCTATTTTTTCTTTTAGTAGTGTATTCTCTTTCTTGTACTGACATTGGTCTTCATTTTGTTGCAATGTTGAAGAGGATTAGTCTCTCTAAGCTCGCCCAGAAAGTGGAGGAGAAAAAGGGCCAAGATGGGTCCAAGGCCGCCACCTCATCCACCAAGGGCATGGTAATTCATGAGAAGCGACTGCGAGAAAAGGTTCCCGAGTCCTCGCCTAGTAAGAAGGTCGAGATTAATGATTCTAAAGGGAAAGAAACCCTACCCCCACTTGAAACTAAAAATACCAAATCTAATCAGGGGACAAGCTGAGATCCCAAGAGGCCAGCTACTAGAGAAGGCACCTCGTCCAAACCTGGTGCCATGCTGGGACCTGAAGTCTCGGTCATGGCGAATGCTGCCGTGGCAGAGAAAATTCTAACCGGGGTAATCCTTTCCACCGACAAGGAGAAAGTAGATAAACTTTCCCTGGATCAGGTGGTCACCAAACTCCTTCACATCCTCAGCCAGGTATTTGTTCTCTTTCATCTTTGATTTTTCATATTATAATTAGATTCAAAGTGCTCATGGAAGCTTATTTATAGAAAGGGGTCGTGCTCGGGTCATCCCTTACCATCCAAAGTAAGGACATTGGTAATGAACTCGCCTTTCAACTTGCCCGAGTAAACTCGGGCAAGCTCGAGATGGTCCGAGCTCAGAATCAGACCACATAATTGGAAAAGCTCTTAGCCTATATTAGTGAGCGAGAATAAAAAGCTGTTGAGGATCTCAAGAAAAAATATGACGTTATGGCGAGGTGAGAGGCATAAGTGGCCGAACTAAAAGAGAAACAAGCCTTTGCTAAGAAGAAGGCCAACGAGGATTTCAAATCTTCTGATGATTTTAAAGAGGCCGTATTAACCTTAGCATCTATATACTTCGGCGAGGGTTTTGATTTTTGCAAGAGGCAACTTGCTTACCATTATCCCAATCTCGGCATAGACCTCGATAATGTGGAAATAGATCTAGACCTAATCGAGCGAGAAGAGGCCAAAGCCAAGGAGGAGAAGAATAAGGAGAAAAAGGATGAACAGGAGAAGGGCGAGGAGAATACCAACCCCTCTCTCCTTGAACACTTTTGTAAAATTTTTGCAATGATTTCCATCCCTGTAATAGTGTTCTGTAATAGTTTTCAATGAACTCTTTTTTCATTTGGTCTACCTTTTATAATTGATTTTTAATTTGCATTGGCGAATATGATTTGAAGTTTGGTGATTTTAATCATTTGGCGAATGTTAATAAGGAAGACTTCAAACTTAATTATGGTGAGCATGATTAAAAGGCGATATGAATTCGCTTTGCCTTGTGCCAAATTTAAATATCATTACGACAAAATATTCAAGCGATCAAAACTGCGATCAAGATGCCTTATCATATCATAATGAATGGACATTCTTGATAATGGCGACATCCATAATGGCGATCAAGATGCCTTATCATATAGTAATGAATGGGCATTCTTGATAATGGTGACATCTACAATGGCGATCAAGACGCCTTATCATATCGTAATGAATGGGCATTCTTTTTAATGGCAGCATCCACTATGGCGATCAAGACGCCTTATCATATCATAATGAATGGGCATTCTTGATAATGGCGATCAAGATGCCTTATTATATCGTAATGAATGGACGTTCTTGATAATGGCGACATCTACAATGCGGCGACATAAATTTCTAGCAATAAAATTAATGGAATTTTTTTTTAAATAGCCATAAAGACAAACGATCATGACATATTAATTAACAATACAAATCGAGCATTTGGCGATGTCATATTGGTCAAGCAATTTCGTTCTCATGTTGACCAGATGCATTACTGGTAATATTTCTTCAAGTGTTCGGCTTTCCCAGGGGGGAAGGGCTTTTCCATCAATGTCTTCCAACCAATAAGTTCCTGGTATGGATACTTTGACAACTTTGTAGGGGTCTTCCCAAGTAGGACCGAGCTTCCCTGCATTTGGTTATTTCGTGGCCGAAGTAAGTTTTCTCAAGACTAGGTCGCCTGGCAAGAAAGATTTATGCTTAACTCTTTGATTGTATTATTTGGCTACTTGGTGCTTATAAGATGCTTGGCATATTTTAGTTCACTCCCTCTTTTGTCAAGTAGGTCAAGGTTAAGTCTTAGCTCAATTTCATTATTTTCCTTATCGAAATTTGAGGTTCTGAAGCTCGGTATTCCAATTTCTACTAGTATAACTGATTCCGTCCTGTACACCATAGAGAACAACGTCTCACCAGTAAGAATTCTGCTATTTGTATGGTATGCCCAAAGTTTGCTCGGCAAGTCTTCTACCCATTCGCTTTTGGACTTTTCCAATCTTGTCTTCAAATTTCTCAAGATCATTTTGTTGGTAACCTTGACCTATCCATTTTCTTGAGGATGGCCAGGTGAGGAGAAATGATGGGCGATGGCCAGGTCTGAGCAGAACTTTATGAACTCATCATTGTCGAATTGCCGAATTGCCTGGCGTTGTTCAAGATAATAACCTTGGGAATTCCGATGGCATATGACCTTTTTCCATATGAAATTTCTGGCGTTCCTTTATGTAATTTTGGTGAGAAGTTCCGCTTCTATCCACTTGGTAAAGTAATCAATGACGACGATCAAGAATTTTTTTTGTAATGGAGCTTGGGGTAGAGGTCCAAGTATGTCCACGCCCCCACTGATCAAAGGGCTATGGGCTAGTCATTGAGACCATCTCAGTGAAAGAAAGATGACTAACTGGAGTGAACCGTTGACACTTATCGTAATTTCTCATGTATGTCGCCGCATCTCGCTCCATTTGTGGCCAAGAATAACCTTGGCAAATTGCTTTCCTCACCAGCGATCTCACCCCCGAATTATTTTCGTAGATCCCTTCATGGATTTTCATTAGCACATATTTTCCCTTTTTAGGTCGGAGGCACATTAGGAGAGGTCCTGAAAAAAGATCTTTTTTACAAGATGTTATGGAGAATGCAAAACTTTGCATATCTATATTGGATCTAGTGAGCTTGAAGCTTATCCAGTGGCAACGTGCCACTCTATAGATATGCAAGAATGTCATCCATCCACGTTGGGCCTATTTCTGCCTAAAAGACTGGTTTGGCGACCTCAATACTTGGATTTGCTAAGAATTTCAGAGGTATACTTCTATTTGAGATGAAATCAAATGCTGAGGTGAGGTTAGCCAGGGCATCAGCCTTCTTGTTCTCTTCTCTAGAGATTTGGCGAATTCTGAAATCTTTGATTTTTCTAGTTATGATTTTTACCTCATCCAAATAGACCACCATCTTAGTATCTTTGGCGAGGTAATCTCCTTGGACCTTATTTACCACTAGATGTGAATCGCTAAAGGCATCCAGGGAATCTATCCCCAATTCTATCGTAACTCGTAGCCCGACGAGAAGAGCTTCATACTCGGCTTCGTTGTTGGTGTCTTTGAACCCTATACGTATGGCGTATTCCATCTGCTCGCCTGAAGGATGGAGAATCAGCCCTGCACCACAACCGTGCTAGTTTGATGATTCGTCCACAAATAGTTTTCATCTGGCAAGATCCTCATTTGAGTAATGTTGCTCTTGAGTTTTTACCTCAAGTATGTCTTTCTCAGGCTCCGGGGCAACGTCATATGTGAATTCAGCTACAAAATCCATAAAAGTCTGACCCTTAATCCATTCTTGATCTTAATCAATATGGAATTCGCTCAATTCAATGGACCATTTAAGGAGCCTCCCCGAGGTGTCAGGTCGCTAGAGAATTTGCTTCAAGGGTTGGTCAGTCAACACAACAATAGGGTGTGCCTAAAAATAATGGCAAAGCTTTTTTGGCAGTGATAAGGAGAGCATAGGCGAGCTTTTTAATTTTCAAGTATCTGGTCTCGACTCCCATGAGAACTTTATTGATATAATATACTGATTTCTGAATTATGTACTCTTCTCTGATCAGCACTGCACTTACTACCATTGGCAAGACGGACATGTATATGATAAGTTTCTTGCCCGTAACTAGAACCATAAGCAGGGGAGGTGAACCGAGATAGTACTTCCATTGTTGAAATGCTGCTTTGGATTTCTCATTCCAATGGAAAGTCTAATTTTTTCTCAAGATCTTAAAGAACGGGAGGCATTTGTCAGCTAACTTGAAGACGAATTTGTTAAGGGCGGCTACTCGCCCAGTCAATTGTTGCGCTTCATGGAGGTTCCTTGGTGAGCTCATGGAAAGCAGGGGGTGAATCTGATCCGAATTGGCTTCGATCCCTCGTTTGGTCACCAAAAATCCGAGGAACTTACCCGATGATACACCAAAGATGCATTTGGAAGGATTAAGCATCATTTGGTGCTTTCGCAGGACGCCAAATGCTTCTTCCAAATAGGAGATGTGATTTGCAGCCTTGAAGCTTTTGATGAGCATATCATCTATGTATACTTCCAGAGTCTTCCCGATCAACTCTCTGAAAATTTTGTTCACCAGTCTCTAGTACGTCGCACTCGTATTTTTCAATCCAAAATGCATGACTTCGTAACAGTATAGACCCCTCTCAGTAATAAATAAAATTTTCTCTACGTCGGGCAGATGCATTTTGATTTGGTGATACCCGGAGAAGGCATCCATAAAATTGAGAAGTTCATGTTTGGAGGTGACGTCAACTATCAGGTCAATCTTCGGTGAAGGAAAACTATCTTTTGGACATGCTTAGTTGAGGTCAGTGAAATCAACACACTCTCCACTTCCCCCCTTTTTTAGGGCGACGACAACGTTGGAGAGCCAATCTGGGTAATGAGATTCTCTAATGACATTGTCCTTGATCAGCTTAGCCACTTTATCTTCTATGACTTTCAGTCGCTCAGGGGCGAACTTTCTTCTCTTCTTGAGAACTGGATGATATTTATGATTGGTAAATAATCAGTGGGTGGCGACTTGATAATCTATTCTTGGGACGTCGCTCTGCGACCATGCAAAGGCATCATAATTCCTTTTCAAAAATCCCACCAAGGCAATCCGTAATTCTTTAGTTAACTTTATCCCTATCATAACGTGGCGATCTGGATGGCTTGGGTGGATAAAAACTAGAGTAACTTTTTTTAATAGTTTGGTGTTCTCCAACTCCATGGGTCCACTAAGGTAATTTCCTCCATCTCGACGTCGGCGATCTGTAATTGCTATTGGCTACTCGGTTTGGAATGAGATTCATCTTTCATTGCCAAGATAAAACATTGCCTGCCCACTTTCTGATCACCCTTAACTTCGCCTATTGTCTTCACTCCCAGAAGTGAATTATTTACTACAAGTGTACGGGGCGCAAAGTAGTAACAAACTCGAAGTACGAGTATCGATCCCACGAAGAACATTGCCAAGTAAAAATAAGAGAACTAAAACAGTCGACTCAATCCTAACTTGATCCTAACTTATGCTTCAAAAAGAGAAATTAAAAATTATATTTTTATTTAGGTTTTGAATGATTTAAAATAACTCTAAATTATGAAAGCTATAAAACTGATTTAAAATTAATAAGAAAAAAGGACTCGAAATCAATTGATCCAATCAACGAGTCTTTCGGAATTTCAATGGAGGCGTAGTATAACTCAAATTCTTCGACTACATCGTGAGTCTCGGATTCGAGAGATTTAACGTTGAAACCAAATATTCTTACTTACTTCAACTTTTAAATAAATCTGATTGTGAGAATCGTGGTTGTGCATCAGCGATTAGAATAACCAAATATGTTGAACCCAACTCATGCGTAAACGTTACAAGGCATCGTATAGACTGAGTATGGCGATCGCACATATACGTTATCGAACATAATAGGACTTTCAAGTTTTTGAAAGTATTTAGAGAGTAGAAGAAGAAAAATAAAAACTTAAAAGATCTAACGGTGAAATTAAATACCTCCATTGTTCATTCTCAATCCCCGATTGATGTTCACAATCGATCTCGAGTTAAAAGAACTAGCCACTCATGGCTTTGGAAAGCAAATAACTCAATATTGAACTCATCCTAATGAACTAAATATAAAAACGAATGAAAATAGTTGAAAAACTAGAATTAAAAGAAAAAAATGTGTGATCAAACAAAACTGTAATTAAATTAATCAAAACATTGAATTAAATGTAAAATAAATACAAGAATTAATGAAAGACAATGAATCTCTAAGCCAGGCAACTTAAAACCCTAAAAATATCACGCCCCTGCAAAAAAATCATAAATAAGTATTTATAGAGGTTACAAATTCGAGTTCTAATAGGTTTAGATTTCTGCCCAGTTTTACTCTTAGCGTTCAATTCCTAAGACTGCCTTCCATCCAGAGTTCGAACGGTAAGTTCATTTTCTGAGATTTTTCTGTTGGCATTCGAACGCTGTTTTGTTTTTCATTTTGGCATTCGAACGATAATTTATAAGTTCCTATCCAATGTTCGAACGCTGCATAGAGGGTTCGACCGATAAGGCAAAATCCCAATTTTTAGCTCTCGGTATCTTCGAACGCTGCACATAGGGTTCGAACAGTGGCTTCTTGGCGTTCGAATGCCTATTTCATTTGTGTTACAGTGTTTGAACGCTAAGTGTAATTTTTAGATTTTCTTTCCAGAGTTCGAACGATGGTTTTCTTCTTATACTGGCGTTCGAACGCTAAGTGTAATTTTGCCCTTATTTGATTTTTTTTCTCATCTTCTTCATATACTGGCGTTCCAATTCTCGCGATGCTCGTTGGACGTAACTTTGTACAATTTTATATGATCTTTCCAATGGTGCATCTTCCATTCTATGATGAGCTACTGATGAACACTTTTCTTCAAGATAATTTTCGATAATGGCTCTCGATACACGTGCCTGCACTTTGTTGTACTTTTATGGCTCCAATTCTTTCTTTTTATCAACATTAACCTACAATGAACTTGAACACAACTATAAGTACGAATCACAATAAAAAGACATAATTAAACTAATATAGGGTCAACTTAAGGTAATTTAGCGGCGCTTGGATTATAATTATACAGTCCAATCACTTATCCCAGTTGGAGTGGGGAACTTCATCTTCAAGTAATAGGTTGAGGTGATAGCCCTAGTTCCTCCTAAAGTCGGGCAACTCAGGATTATGTTGTAGGGCGAAAGGCAATCCACCACAATGAAATCTTGCCACACGATAGTCTCGTGAGGCTCTGTTCCCAAAGTTACTAGCAATTTGATCCATCCAAGTGGATGGTTTGTACTTTCTCCAAATCCGACCAGAGGAGTATGGAAAGGGTAGAGTTTATCCAATCTAATTTTTATCTTATCAAATGTCGAGATGAACAAAATATCTATCGAGCTCCCATTGTCGACTAATATCCTCTGTACAGTGAAATTGGTGATGACAGCCGAGATGACCAAGGCATCATCGTAAGGAAGGTGCAGGCCTCTCATGTCGTTGTTGTTGAAAGTAATGGGCCAGTGGGCTATAGCTGCAAGTGAGGAGAGGTTGTAGACTTCTTCCTTTGCTCGCCCACTGGCACTTCTAGCGTACCTTTTTCGAGACGAGTTTGAACTTCCTCTTGATCCAAACCCATTGTGGATCACTTTTATGTGTCCTGCGGTCGGTCTATTATCACCATATCTTCTTTCGGGTGAGTTAGTAAGTGGGCAATCTGTAACTAATTTCTCAGATATCCCTTCTTGATAAGGTCAGCTATCTATTCTTTCAACTGAAAGCAATCCTAAGTGTTATGTCCATGGTCTCGATGGAACTCATAGTACTTGTTTATGTTTCTTTTTGGGGATCAACTTTGCATTTTCTAGGTCACTTAATGAATTCCTCATGCTTGATTTCCGTAAGTACTTAGGCGATGGGAGCGTTAAGAAGGGGAAGTGTCAATTCTGGATGATGAAGTGGTGTACGAGGGCGCTTGTCATTTGTTTGTCGCCTTGAATCTTGATTTGACTTTTTGTTTCTCACCTCATCTTGGTAGTCCATTTGCCTGGTGTTGAGTTCCTTCCTCTTATCATCCCTTTCTCGCCTTTTTCGTTTGGGCTCAGCCAACTCCTCCGCGGCAATATATTTATCGACTTTGCCTTATAGAGTTGACAGGATTTTGGGGGCATTCTTGGAGAGAGAATCAAATAATGGGCCCGGACGCAGTCCCTCCATCATCGCCATGATCACCACTTTGTCACTAGGATCCTCTACCTCCAAGATGGCCTAGTTGAAACGCTTTACATAATCCTTTATACTCTCGGTCTCTTTCTGGTGGATGGTAAAGAGGTGGAAGGCATTCCTCTATCTGACTTGACAGCTCATGAAACTGGCGACGAAATGCCTGCTTAAGTCATCAAATGAGTCAATGGTTTCTGAAGACAGTTTTTTGAACCATGATCTCAACGGACCCTTTAACGTTGCAAAGAATGCCTTGCACGTTATTTCGTTAAAATACCCCTGAAGTGACACCAAGCTTTTGTATGAATCCATATAGTCCATAGGATCTATCTTTCCTTCATAAATCCCAAGTTAAGTAGGTAGCTTGAACCTGAAGGAAATCTTGGCTCTCATCACCCTCCTTGTGAATGGTGGCTCAGTTTGCTTGATCAAAGCATCCATGGTTACTGGAGCGCCAGCCCCAATATTGATGGTGTCAAGACGAGCGT
>BRYE01000021.1:11271130-11278630 GCA_030159115.1 Actinidia arguta var. hypoleuca
TCCAAAGCCACTATAGTACAGGGCGAGATAGGCGGTGGCGTTCTCCTAGTCCCCGGCCCCGACGAGAAAAGGAGTTCTTCTTTGTTAGAATTGCGATTATCTAACAAAACTCCAGGGTTGGAAGGCAAGGAAGTGAGGCGAGGTAGGTCTCCTCATTGGGTCGATCAGTTACCCAAGTGCCAATACAATTTCACGTCTCAGAAGATTAGGGATCTAGACGCCCGCCTAGATGCCATCAACACGAGGAACAGTGCTCCAATAAATGTAGACGCTTTGATTAGACAAACTGAGCCACCCTTCACCCAAAGAATAATGAGAGCCAAGGTGTCTTTCAGATTCAAATTACCTACTCATCTCGGAGTTTACGAGGAGAAAACAGACCCAATGGATCACCTGGATTCATATAAGAATTTGATGTATCTCCAAGAGTACTCGAATGAAATCATGTGCAAAGCTTTTTCCGCTACACTTAAGGGGTCGGCGAGGTCGTGGTTCCAGAAATTATCTCCTGGAACCATTGATTCCTTTGGCGATCTGAGTAGGCTCTTCGTCGTCAATTTCATGAGTTGCAGGATCAGGCAAAAAAATGCATCCCATCTTTTCACCATTCACCAGAAGGAAACAGAGAACTTGAAGGATTATGTGAAACGGTTTAATCAGGCCATATTGGAAGTTGAAGATCCCAGTGACAAGGTAGTCGTCATGGCAATGATGGAAGGACTTTGCCCTGGTCCACTATTCGACTCCCTATCCAAAAACATCCCAAAAACGTTGTCCATCCTCTAGAGTAAAGATGATAAGTACATCACCGTAGAAGAATTGGCCGAAGCCAAGCGAAAGCGAAGAGAAAAAGACGATCATAAAAGGAAAGAGCCTGATGCAAGGCGATCTGATTATAGGGACGATGGGCCGAGGAGCAAGGAGCCCAACCAAGATTCAAGACGGATCAGCAAGAGGCAAACTCGTACTCCACCTCGCCGCACAGAATTGGTGTTACCCCCTCTCAATGCTCCAATTGCCTAAGTTCTTACAAAAATTAAGCACGAAGAATTCATCAAATGGCCTTCGAAAATCAAAACTTATCCTCGAAAGAGAAATAAGAACAAGTACTGCGAGTTCCACCGAGACCACGGCCATAACACAGAAGATTGTTTTCATCTGAAAGAACAGATAGTCGACCTCATTAAACGAGGATATCTCTGGAAGTATGTCAATGATCATCCACCACCCAATTCACCAAAAAGGAGATATGGCGACAACCGACCTACTGCTGGAGATATACAAGTGATCCACGGCGGATTTGGATTCGGAAAAAGTTCAAATTCGTCCAAGAAAAGGCATACCAGAAGTGCCAGTAAGGTGGCTGAAGAAGTGTATACCCTTTCCTCGCCAATAATCGATATTCACCCATTAATCACCTTCAACAATGGTGATTTAGAAGGACTGCACTTACCTCATGACGATGCCTTGGTAGTTTCAGCCATCATCGCCAATTTCAACGTCCAAAGAATCTTGGTTGATAATGGTAGTTTTGCTGATATCCTATTCATCTCGGCATTCGAAAAGATGAAGATAGGACTTGATAAACTGCACTCCTTCCTTACACCATTGGTGGGCTTCAAAGGAAATGTGACTCATCCGCTCGGATGGGTTAAATTGCCAATAACCTTGGGAATAGAGTCTCATCAAACCACTATTTGGCAGGACTTCATCGTGGTAGATTGTCTTTCCCCCTACAACGTGATTTTAGGTCGTCCAACACTAGGCGAGATTAAGGCGATCACCTTAACCTACCACCAAAAAATGAAGTTTTCCAATTCAACGGGGGTGGGCAAAGTAAGAGGCGATCAGAAAGTGGCCAGGCAATGTTTCATTTCAGCTATGAAGATTGAAATCTCCCCAATCCCGAATACCCAATAGCATTTACCGATCGATGATGGCGAGATGGAACCTCTGAGGGATGAGGTGGAACATGTTGTCTTGCTGGATCCCCGAGAAATCGAAAATACCAAACTCCTTGAAGAAACTACTCCAATCTCCATACACTCTGGATATTCTGATCGCCACGTTATGATCGGAACTGAACTTGCCGGCGAATTATGCTGTGCTTTAGTGGAATTCTTGAAAAGAAATTTTGATATTTTTGCCTGGTCACAGGGCGATGTCCCGAGCATTGATCCTCAAGTCGCCATGAATAAATTATATACCAATCCCGGACATCCTCCAATTCTCCAAAAGAGAAGGAAATTCGCCCCTGAGCGATTAAGAGTTATTGAAGAGGAAGTGACCAAACTCGTCAAAGCCAATGTCATCAAGCCTATTACCCAGAATGGCTAGCCAATGTTGTCGTCGCCCCTAAAAAAGGGAAGAAGTGGAGAGTATGCGTTAATTTCACTGACCTCAACAAGGCGTGCCCAAAAGATAGTTTTTTTTTGCCAAAAATTGATTTAATAGTTGATGCCACGTCCAACCATGAGCTTCTTAGCTTCATGGATGCCTTCTTGGGATATCACCAGATCAAGATGTTTCCCCCTGACATAGAGAAAATTTCATTTATCACGGAACGAGGATTGTACTGCTACAAGGTCATGCCGTTTGGTCTGAAAAATGCTGGGGCAACGTACCAAAGATTAGTAAACAAGATATTCAAGGACCAAACACCTCAGGAAGACTTCTGAAATGGTCTATCGAGTTGAGCGAATTTCATATTGACTACAAACTAAGAATGACAATAAAAGCCCAAGCCTTAGCTGACTTTATGGCTGAATCCACTCATGAAACCGACCTAGAAGTTCTCTTAGAGAAAGAGATTCCAACATTGCGGAACTCGAACTAGAACCTTGGCAGCTCGGACGAGGATCTTGGGAGATGGAGGTTATTTGTAGATGGGTCTTCAAATTAGCATGGATGTAGTGTAGGGCTTGTACTCCAAATCCCGTCTAGACAGCAGATGGAGTACGCTATATGAATTAGGTTTAAAGCCACCACCAACAAAGCCGAATAAGAAGCACTCATCGCCGGATTAAGGGTCGCCACCAGATTGGGAGTAGATTCAATGGACGCTTATAGTGATTCACAACTAGTGACAAACCAAGTCTAGGGAGACTACCTCGCCAGGGACGCTTGGATGGCAGCTTATTTAGATGAAGTCAAAAGCATGACTCAAAAAATTAAAAATTTTACCATTCGACAGATCCCCAAGATGAGAACAAAAAAGCTAAAGCCCTCGCCAATCTCACCTCCACTTTCGATTTCGTATCAGATAGAAATATACCTCTGGAATTCCTGTTCAATCCAAGTATTGAGATCACCAAAACCGTCTACCCAATAGAAATAGACCCAACATGGAAGGATGAGATCGTCGCCTACCTCCAGCACGGCACGCTGTCAACGGATAAACTCCAAGCTCTCCGGATCTGATACAGATCTGCGAGGTTCTGCCTATTTCATAGAATTTTGTACAAATAGTCTTTTTCAGGTCCTCTCCTAAGATGTCTCTGACCTGACAAAGTTGATTATGTGATGAGGGAGATTCATGAAGGCATCTACGGAAATCATTCGGGGGTGAGATCGCTAGTACGAAAAGCAATTCGGCAAGGCTACTTCTAGCCTCAGATGGAACGTGATGCAATAACGTACACCCAAGAATGTGACAAGTGCCAGAGATTTGCACCAGTAAGCCACCTCCCCCATACTGAGATGGTGCCAATAACCAACCCATGGCCATTTGCCCAATGGGGGATTGACATACTGGGACCTGCCTCAAGCTCTATTACAGAAAAAGTTTTTGATTGTCGCCATTGATTACTTCACCAAGTGGGTAGAAGCAGAGCCACTCACTAAAATCACCGAGAAAAATATAAGGTATTTTGTGTGAAAAAGTATCGTATGCCGATTTGAAATTTTCAAGGTTCTCATCTCGGACAATGCCAAGCAATTCGACAATGATGGATTCAAATAATTTCGTTCGAATCTCATCATATCACATCATTTCTCCTCGCCTGGTCACCCCCAAGCCAATGGCTAAGTCAAAGTTACTAACCGAACCATCATGAGGAATCTAAAAATGAGACTAGAGAGATCCAAAAAAGAATGGGTAGATGACTTGCTAACCATACTTTGGGCATATCATACAACGAGCAGGATTCCTACTAGCGAGACACCTTACTCCGTGGTCCATGGGACAGAATCGATAATACCCATCGAGATCGGAATGCCAAGTTTTAGGACCTCAAATTTTGACAAAGATAATAATGGGAGTGAGCTGAGACTCAACCTCGACCTCTTTGATGAAAAACGGGAGTGAGCAAGCATATGCCAAGCAACTTATAAACACCAAATTGCCAAATATTATAATCAGAGAGTCAAAAATAGGTCCTTCCTACCTGGCAACCTGGTCCTAAGAAGGGTTACCTTATCTACTAAAGAGCCGAACACAGGAAAGCTAGGCCCAACATGGGAAGGCCCCTATAAGGTCATCAAGGTATCTAGACCAGGGACTTATTGACTTGAAGACATGAATGAAAAAGCACTCCCCATCCTTGGAACGCCGAGCATCTGAAAAAGTATTACCAGTGACATATCCAGTCGCCTTGAAAGTCAGCTCGCCTGGGCAATACAGATGAGAGTCGCCAATATCTTGATCACCAATTCGTTACAAAATGATGGAGGCATCTTAATCGCCGTATTCAAGATCGCCAGTTTGTTATAAAACGACGGAGGCATCTTGATCGCCATTTTGGAAGTCACCAAGATCTTGATCGCCAGCTCGTTATAAAATGACTGAGGCATCTTGATCGCCATCTTGGAAGTCGCCAAGATCTTGATCGCCAGCTTGTTATAAAATGACGAAAACATCTTGATTGCCGTACCAAAGATTGCCAGTTAGTTTTAAAACGACAGAGGTATCTTGGTCGCCAAGTTGAAAATTGAAAATTCCAGATCGCCAGTCCGTTTTAAAACGGTCAAGGCATCTTGATTGCCATTCAATTCAAATTAAAAGAAAACATTGTAATTAAGGATGCCAAGCAATTTACACCAGTGCGAACAAATTTTGCATAACTAAAATGATCATTCAATTCAAGTACAATCACACATCGCAAAAAAAAAAATACGAGGGAGGTGGATTTGCATCGCCTTTTTCAATAATTTCCTCGTCTGCTCCCTCCTCTTCTTCATCCTCATCCTCTTTGGCGAGCAGATTATGATTGAGACCCATGTCCTCCAAGTTGATGGCGAGGTCGGGATGATGGCAACGAAGCTGTCACTTGTAAAAGTCAAATCCTTCGTCGAAATACTTTGAGGCAGCATCTTCAACAACCCCCAAGAAATCTGACGAAGATTTAAACTCCTCGACAGCTGATTTTCTGGATCGGCCCAGCATTTCCCTCAACTCCGCTACCAAAATCCCAGCCTTCTCCAAACTATCGGCGAGGGTGTCTCTTTTATCTTTGAATTTGGCGAACTCATCGCTGGCTTGTTGCTCCTGAGCTCGGACCTCGGCCAATTGCTGCTCCAGATTGCCAGATAATTTTTGGAGGTGGGAGACTTCACTGTCCAAAAAGGCGGCTCACCGTTGTTGAAGGGATGCCTTTTCAACAATTTCTCTGCTCTTGACTGCCAGAGAAGATCCGAGCACGAGTGTTTGCTACAAACAAATCTTTTTAGATCAACCTGAGCACATTTAACAAGGATAAAATAAATAGTCGAGGTAGTGTCGAGATAATACCTGGCCAAGGGCATGAAAAAATTTAAAGGCAGTCTGGTCCAAAGACAGCTGCCCCACCTTTTCTTGGTCCGAAGGAGGGATCACTCCTCGGAGGATCTTCTCGGCTACAGAAGGGCTCCCCATAATGGAAGCCCTAGGACCGAGGACAGTCCCCAATGAGGGCGAGCTCCCCTCCTCGGGTCTCGAAGAGGTAGTGGCCCTCGGACGATCAGCAAGACCAGACATTTTCTTTTGGGGTTCAGGAGCGATGGCGGGCTCCTTACCTTTGGGGCTGTCTCCAGATTTAGCCTTCTTACTTGGCAAGATGGAAGGTTCATCCAATGGATGTTTCTCGCGAATTACCACTCCCTTAACAATAATGGATTTTTTGGCCGAGCTTTCGCCTTTGGCCTTCTCCACCTTCTCGCCAAGTTTTTTCAGGCTAATCCTCCTCGACATAGCTGCAAAATAAGGCACGAATGTCACATATGAAAAATAAATGACAAGAATAGATAATAATTTATACCATCCGATTTAAGCTCGGGAGGTAGCCCGAAATCCGACTAGGATTCCGATGTCGGGTCTGAGCTTGATCCCGAGACAAACAGGGAAAATTCTAAAAGGGGATCTCGAACTTTTCCCCCCGACCATCTTAACAAAGTTAGGTCGGGGATATGAAGTAGAATCCTCTTTAGTTCCTTTCTAAGGGTCCCTAGATATTCTATTGAGTCATCTTGGGAATGGCTGTCTTGCTGGATGTGTTCACCACCGGAAGGGCGGGATTCACCCGCGTCACCCAACGATGTTGATAGCGCATGTCCATGTGGCTCCTCGCCCTCAGTCCCGGATGCCATAGGTCTAGGAGAGCAAAAAACTCGACGAAACGATTTCGATTTGAGAAGCATGGGGACTAAAAAGCGCCCACGTTCCGCCACCAATTTTGAAATCTCGTCGAAAAGCTCCTGCTCATACACGAGCAACTTGGGCGGATTATTACAGCGTTTATTTGAAAGATACCATAGAATATTAGTTTAGATTTTATTAATAAATAAATTAAAATTTATAATGGAATTAAAACCGACCTGGAACATTCCATGATCTCGGAACCCTTGGCACTTCCTCCCAAGGTGAATCATCAAGAAGCTCCCAACTATCCCCGGAGGCAAAAAAGAATTTGCTTTTCCACCCCTTCATGTTGTTGGGGTATCCTTTGAGGATGGTTTTCTTGTACCTCGCCTTAAAATACAGCCACCCTTGATCTGATTTAGGGATACTATTGAGAGAAAATATGTTCTTAAACTCGAAAAAGGTCATTGAATATTTGTATGCTCGCCACAATGCCATGGCACCGACGATACTTCGCCACACGTTAGGAACGAGCTGGGTCGGGCAAATATTATAAAATATTAGAATTAATCTAACGGTAGGATGAATAGGAAAGCGAAGGCCCACGAAAAAGGAGGCCTCATAAAAAGCCACCTTGCCAGGGCGAGTTGAAAGTATGGTTTCGTTCTCCTCAGGAAGTCTAATTTGTACGCCCTGAGGAAAGGAATAAGTCTCCCTGAGCAAGTCTAGCTCCTCGGGAGTCATAATTTTATGCTCTTTTTCTACTGATGGATGAATATCACCTAAGGGGCGACCTCAGGGGATGATGGTTCTTCCATAGGCGATCTAGGAGATTGTTTTACTTTGTCAGTTATATATGATGATCCTTCTCCTAGGTGGTCGGATATCCAAGAAGGCAAGGACTGCAAGTCTGATGGGTTAACCTCAGGCCTATAGGACATAAAACT
>BRYE01000021.1:11293630-11296130 GCA_030159115.1 Actinidia arguta var. hypoleuca
ATTAAATTGACGAAATATATCCACGGGTCAACAAAATAAAAAAAAAAAAAAAGAAAGGAAAACTTAACAAGTCAGATATGAATTTGAGAACATATTACAAAATAAAATACCGTGAAATCAATTTAATTTTTTTTACAGATGATTTACAACAAAACCTAAAAGACGAAAGAAGTAGGTCATCAATATAGAGGATTCCATAGTTGATAATCTCCAATGGCACTGTTCTATTGACGACTAGACTGGAAAAAAGGCCTCTCTCCCTATTGGAAAATAAGCAATGCATACTGAAATGTATAGAATAATTATCTACTTCACCCGTAATAATACTTAGTGGTTGTATGCCCACAATTACCATATGATTAAAGGAAAAACGAGGCAAGGGGTACGCCGGGCAAAATGGATTGTCAAATTGTGGGATAATTTAGAGAGAGAAAAAAGATATATACAAGTATAGATTTTGTGCATATATTCATATATAAACATCTTACAAGGGATGAGTCTCACCTTTTATAATGAATCTATAACCTTGAGAATCACCTTATGTGATAGATCTATATGAATCTATGAATGTCGCAACGTAGATAATTTATGACTACAAATAGGGTTATGTGTACCTTAATTTCCTTCATTACAACACATTGCATTGTATTTATTGTAGAGTTCGATGTGGAAACAATGGCTACACAAGGGCATCCTAATGTAGACATGTTCTTGTTACAGCTTTCACCCTGTTTAAATGTCATTTCTCCCATGCATATACGATTAGAGACTTTTTTCACTTTTCCATTCTTGCTCTTGGTGAGTAAACGATCCATATAATTTACAGTAACCTCCCAGTATTAACCATTGCGCAACAACTTTGTTTGTTAACAAGCCATTAGCAGGTGCAAATATTTTATTGATCATCGATATTGTCCAAATCCTCTGAAAATCCTCTAATTTTAGATCAATGATTTACCAACTTCGGTTAGTGCAATTTTTGGACAAAGTGTTCGTTGTAATTGATGTTATGTTAAAAACTCATTTGGTTTAGTTTTTAATTTTACATAACAGTTTTCAAAAAAATTATTTGGTTGATGGTTTTCGAGATTTGTTTAAAAAATATCTTCAAATTCTCAAAAATTACTTTTGATAAAAAAAAATGAATGTATTTTAAAAAAAGTATTATGCAAAGTTGATTCGTAAAGCTAAACCAAACAAATCCTTATTTGAAAATATAAATATTAAATATAGCTTTTCAAAAATTAATTTTTTTATATTTTATTAAAGTTATTTTTGATTGGGAAGCAGAAAACAAAAATATGGCAAATGTTCTGGTATAATTTCGAAGAAGAAAATAAAAAAATTGGGCCAAAATAGGGGAAATCAATTTAATTTTTAATACTATTAATTGGGATACTTATAAATTTTAATAAACTACATGATGGTTAATTTAATTTACCCATTTTGGGATTTCTAAAAATAGGGGTGCAGCAAATTTCTGTTTACTTTTGGTTGGTCCTAAATTTAATTTTTGAATATGCTTTATCAAAACAAAAGAAAAATTGATTTTTGAATATGGAGTTTCCAAAATATAACTCAAAAAGAAACAAAAAGCATAGACATTGGGACATAGTGAGTGGGTGACCTACTACTGTGCGCTGCAGGGTTTTGCAGTAGAGGAGCTGGCATAGGAATAGGAGGACTCTCGTTCGCTTGGTAGGTGTTGCCATGCCTAAAAAGCGCACACACGAAAAAAAAAACCTTTGTTCATTGTACGAAAGATTTGGTTTGATTTGATCTTCACACACACACATTTGTACCATTGGTCCCTATAGTTTGATCAAAGTTTTACTTTGGTCCTTGTAATTATAATTTAAACTTTTATTACCTTGTAGTTTCAATCCGACTCCAATGTAGTCCCTCCGTTAACACTTGTAAATAATTTAAAAAGAAAACAAGTACATGAAAACTCACATGGCCATTTTCAAGGGCCAAAATAAAACTTTGATCAAATTACAAGAACTCATAGTGATAAAATTATCCTCTAAAAGTTTTCATGTACTCCTTTTTCATCCAAATTCTTAATGATATTGGTGGAGAAAATATATTGACACTAGATTGATACAGAAAGGTTTATTAAATCTATGAGGACCAAAATCAAATATTTTCTTAAACTCAGGGACCAATAACAAAATTTACCCAATGGTGAAAATTTACATGCATGCAAATATATACTTGGCTGCCTTAGATTTACATGAAATGTAAAGATTTTACAGTTCAATTCTGCAGATTCCTCAAACTTTATTACTCTCGTTTTTTTCCCCATCAAATACAATGTGCTTTACAACTGCAAAACTAAATTAAAAAGTAATATTATTTCGACATTTGAACAAGTTGATATTTAAACATGCGACATCCAATTATTGGAATGATTTTTATGTAGTGTACACAAATTTTGTATTATTTTTGTCATTATTAAATTTTTTGGTGAAATACATTGACCACTACTGAAGTTCTG
>BRYE01000021.1:11301130-11316130 GCA_030159115.1 Actinidia arguta var. hypoleuca
TGATGGTAATTGAAACACAAATCAATCATTGAAAATACTCGAGACCCCAATAGTTGGTCGAATAGATCATCGATTCAATCATCGATTCTAGGTAGTGGGTACTTGTTCTTGATGATGACTTTATTCAGTTCGCAGTAGTCTATGCATAGTCTCATGGTCCTGTCTTTAGTCTTCACAAATAATACCAGTGCTCCCCACGGCAACATACTAGGTTGTATGAAATCTCTATCTAACAGTTCTTGCAGTTGTGTTTTCAACTCTTTCAGCTTCGCAGAAAACACAATTCATGAATTGTTATCACAACAAGGTCCAAACTAAAGTTAGGTCCAAACTTTATGGGCAAAGTCAAGTTATCACAACAAGGTCCAAACTAAAGTCATTTATGGCAATGTGAACTTAACCAGATATCTAACTTGAAAAAACGTTGTCCAAACGTGTTTCAAAACAAACATCCAAGTTCCTCCACTTGAAAAGGGTTCACTTATATACAAATGATTCTCAAGATCATCTAACAAGTCTAGTGTAACTAACGTGTAAATCCCTATTCAACTATGGGTTTTTAGAAAATCCATAAACTAAAGCTTTGATATCACTTCTATCATGACCCAACCCGTTTATACACATGGATCCACCCTTAGAACAGGTGTTGTCGTGACCGGTCAGTGAGTCTCACTCACAAAGACATACTACTCAACTAGTTTAGGGATTTTTCAGTCATTCAAGACTTTTATAATCAAATACAATGATACATACAAAAGTGTATTTAATGTAAACTAAAGTTGACGTGTCACTAGATAATATACAATCATCTATATATGTTTCTGAATAAAACATATTTACAATTACGATTTTGGCCACAAACCCGGCACAACCGTCATCAAATCTTTACAAGTTCAAAAGTACTAACATTCCTATACTAAGTACGTAGTATAGGACTTCCAAAATGAATACTAGGGTCACCAGCCTTCAATTACAATCCTCTTCAATCTCATTACTTGAAATTATTATGTACAACTACGTCTTAAATACTATGCTAGTGTGAGTCAAGTGTTATAATACTAACAAGTGCCCATGAAATTATAAATTATCAATTTATTTCAACATGAAATCACTTTTCAAAAACTCAAGTCATCTAGGCTGATCTTTTAATCATTGGCTTATCTAGGCCATTTACCTTGATTTTAAATCAAGAGTTCAAAATTACATTGGATTGACCTTTGCGACACATGCCCTATTCAACGATCACTTGTCATTAGGGAGCGACCCCAATATAATATATGGCATGATATATTCTTTTTACATCACTTATCGCTATATTCTTTTTCCTAGCAGTTGGGGCACCGTTCGAACCATGTGTCGTCTAAAACATCTATTTTATAAAACACAACGCATTTTGAATCTCAAATCTATCTCCCGCTACATACGGTTGAAATCCATTTGAGTGAATCCAAAAAATGAATTTCGCAGTAGTAGTGTATCTCTTTGTATATGAATAAAATATTTTATTTTATCTGACGTTTATATCTTATCTGTTTTTTAGGTTGTAAACTCTATCGAGTACGCCAAAGATGTGGTCTTATTTTTTATGTGATGCCCGTAGGCACTGGCAATTACTAGTACTTTTCTAAAGTAATTATTTTTTATATTTCATGGCACATTTAAAATATAGCATACATTAAATCATAAAACATTGTCATGTTTAATCAATAAAACATACATGCATTCATCGCAAAATTTTTACTTTTAAGTAAGTAAAACATAACAAGACTCACTTAAGATTTAGTATTCTTCTTTCATTGTCTTTTCGCTTATCTTATTTGTCTAATTGAATTACCATTTCATGTGTCTAGTTTAAGATTAGTAAATGTGTATAAGGTATCGGGAGTGAATCGGGTACTAGACAACTCAATTGGGTTTCAAATTTATAAAAATATTTGGGTTTAAATGAGTTAAAAATAATTTGGATCGGTCTGGGAGAAGCTGGATCGGTCCAAGACAATTCAGAAGGTTTTGGAAAAAATTGGACCAGTCCAAGACAAGTCAGAAAGTTTTCTAAAAAAGCTGGACCGGTTGAGGAAATGCTGGACCGATCCAATACAAGATAGATTTTATGCTTGACTTCCAAACCTGTTTTGAGCTATTAAAACTCTAAATTATAGAAAACATATAAAATAAAGTTGTAGGTATTTGAAATACCTTTTATAGACAACTCGAATTGAGTCAAAAAGTTGTAGTATAAGAGAGTTATGCCCAAAATACTAACTGACTGTTTTGACAAAAAATATGACAAAACTTTTATTGGATTTCAATCCTACCAAACTTTTATAGACAACTCGAATTGAGTCAAAAAGTTGTAGTATAAGAGAGTTATGCCCAAAATACTAACTGACTGTTTTGACAAAAAATATGACAAAACTTTTATTGGATTTCAATCCTACCAAAATGTAAACGGGACATATTCTCGACGTATTATCAAACTTTACCCATGTTAGGGTTTTACTCCTATCCCAATCGATCATCACTTTATTTAGTGAAAGAAACTTACAAAACGATATAGAGCGAGGTTTTACTTGAGTTCAGAGAAAACTAAGAAATCTTTTTCACTTCTTCTCTCCATCTCTATTTCTTCCTTCCTCTTTTTCTATCAATCTTTCTCTCATCTTTCTCTCTCATTGTCCCTCTCTCTCTTTCTTTCTTTCTCTCTATCTCTTTCTCTCCTCTCTCACGTGTGCCACGTCCTAGCTTAATCGCTAGGAGGGGCAAAAAGGCATGGGCTTGATTGACTTTGGGGGTTGGGTAGGTGGTTGGCTAGGGTATGGGTTAGGATATGGCTCATGGTGTGAGTCACCCATCCATGTGGTCCTCATGGTGCCACATGGTCTCGCTTTAATTGCTCGGCATGTGTCCCAATTTTTATTCAGTTTATCAAAAGAATTTATTCGGGTATAACTTTTGTTATCGTAAAAGTTCCAAAACAATTCTAAAATTATAATAGTGTGTTTATATATTTTCTTTACTTTAATAAGGAAAAAAATATAATTGGGGGTCGGGATATTAGACCAGAATCCCTAGGAGAGATAGGGAGACAGATTTTAGAGCGAGCGTATTTTTTAAAGTGATTTGAATTCTCGTGCTGCCACCTATTTGAATCTATCTGCGAGTTGCGATTGTGTGTTTGCCAATTGCAAAAACACACGACCTCCTACTCCAATGCGCAACCACTTATCCTGATTGGCAATTGCTAGTTCCTTTTGCATTTTGACTATTTTGCTCCTCTTTGAGGCATGGATCACTCTCGATAAATGCTTTTAGGCACCTATCTACGTTTTAGGGCTTATCCAACTTGTTTGAAACCTGTTCACATATTTCTTTTCATTACCAAAATAGATCTTTGCCCCATTTCAATTCGATTGTGTCTCGAGCCCACCTCATATTATTGAAAACCTCGACACCTTTGGCCCCCGAGCCTATTTATAAGTTATCTAGTGATTACCCATATTCATTTGCCTATGCAGAACGAACTACGTCAATCTGATCTTTCCTTGTGGAGGTACATAGGCAACCCTCATAGGGTGCGACCATAACTTTTCCTTTTTTTTCTTCCCAGTAGAGGTTTCCCTTATCATCAATCATTACCCCTTCCTTTTTATAAATTTTTGCACTGAAACTCCGTCAGGTCAGGTTAAGGTTGACCTTTTCAATCAATTCTACATTAACACTCCATTAGGTTGAATTAAGGCACCTTACACTAATGTAATACACTGGTCTCTCTTGACCTTTCACCTCCTAAACTAGCAAAGTTCCAATGGATCACATAGTTGAAGTCAAATAGAGCAACAAGGGTTGGCCTTGTTGTAGTCCTGTCATAGTGTGCATTGACATCAGCATTGTCTTCGTCGCCTCAAAGGTTTCCTAGTGCTTTTTACCCCAATGAAACTTAACCTTCCCCCTTAATAAATCATTGAAGGGAAAAGTGATTTTTACTAAATCATGTATGAATCTGCGCATGTAGGACACTTTGCCCAGGAAGCTTTCCAAGAAATTTTGCGAATGGGGAGTGAACATCTCTTGTATCTCCTTGATCTTCATGTCATCTGTTTTAATTCCATGGTATAAACAAAAAATCTCAGGAATTTCCTAGCAGTCACCCTAAATGCACACTTTAGAGGGTTCATCTTCGTGTTAAATCTCCTACACCCTTTGAAAATTCTCTCTAGATGTGTAAGGTGCTCTTCCTCCTTCTTGGACTTGATCACCAAATCGTTGACATTGTCTTCGATGATGTGGTGAATCAAGTCATGAAAAATAGCATTCATGGTCTTTTGGTATGTCGCTCTAGCGTTCTTCAATCAAAAGGGCATGGCATTGTAATAGAAATTCCCTAAAAGAGTTTTGAAAGATGTCTTTTCCACATAAACCTCTACTATCTTGATTTGATTATAACCGCTGAAGCCATCCATAAATGAAAAGCTCTAGATGAACCCAACTGCTCTTAATTTCTCGATCTCCTTCTTAATCTCCTCTTCTAAATTTGGGTGGTACTTGCATGTTGCCTACTTCACAGGCTTGGAGTTTGGAAAAATGTCCAAATGATGCGCCACCAATGATGGATCCAACCCAAGAATCTCATCATAACCCAAAGCAAACACATCTGAGTACCTTCATAATAGCTTAATGAGCTTCCCCTTCTTCTTGGTTAGCAAAAACTGGTTCACAAATACGGTGTGTGGGGAGCCCTAACCCTGTCACAGGTTTATTCTTCAATGGGTTCCGATTGCGGTTTGGGCTCTCCTCCATGAGCTCGGGTGGCACTTCAATCTTAGTCACCACCTCTTCTTTTGGTTTAGTCATTTCAATCTTTGATTCGTCTTTCTCTTCCCCGATCTCCTTGTAGGGTTCCAACTCGTAGGTGTAAATGTTGGGGTCTCTATGTAGGGCTGGCGTTGGGGACTCTCCTCACTAGTTACTGGGTTCATCCCCTCACATTGTCATAAGTTGTACATGATTTTCCCCCTGAACATAGAGATATTTCGAGGGGGTAGGTTTTGCACCAGCTCCAACTTTGTCTTTTTGTGGCCAAATGCAGCCTGAACTGACTTAGGTTAGCCACTTCCTTGGTTTGGCTTAGAGGACTCAACTTTTTAATCCTTGATGTCTTCCCATCGAGGGATCTTCACTCGACGAGCTTCAAGGTTATCGCGGGCTCATCAACTGACAACTATGTGAAGAACATAACCTCATAGGCTTTAGCTACATCAAAGGGCCTCTTCGGTGCTCCCACTATCACTTCTTCCCCTCACACAATGGCTTTCATGCATTGATGGTTGATGTAAGTCATATTCTTACATCTTTTTGTGTTTAATTCTCCTTACTTGAGCTCAAAATGCGCATTACTTGTCCATTTTATATCTTGTTGTAGAACAAGTATACTAAGTGTTGTGCAAGAAGAAAACAATGTTTAAAACATCGTTGAAACACAAAGAAACCAAAGCATTTGGGAGATAACTGTTGAGCCATGAATTGAAGGTTTATACCTTGTCCAATCGGTCCAAGCCATTGCCCGACCGGCTGGAGAAGCAATAGAGGAATGATGGAAAGTCCAACCTTACCCAATCAGTCGAAGAACAAGTCCAAAAACTACCTGACCGGTCAGACATATCCTGGACCAGTCGGGCAATCATTATAAGTTAAATAGTAAATCCCTGACCGATCTAGCTTTTCTCTACCGGTCCAAGAGGGATCAAAGCTAGAAGGAAGAAATTGCACACTGCCTGACCGGTCTAGGAAAGCCCCGACCGGTCGGGCTAAGGTAGTAGAACAACTCGACCGGTTAGACTAGATCGGTTCAGAGAAAGACCAAGGTAGCTTTTGAAGACTTTTCAGCCACTCTTGTTCACATTTTCCATCCTTTATAAATAGGAGGACAACCATTTAAGAAGGGGATCGAATTTTTGATAGAAGAAACACTTAAATTAGTTCTTAGCTTTTACGAATTCATAGATTTAGTTTGTTTTTCATTTTTCGTTTCTAGTTTAAACTTTCAAACACTTGTACTTTCCGTTGTTTATCAAATATACGTATGTTAGTTCACTTACTTTGAATCTTAATTGTCCGCTTGGATGGCTGGGTTATCGCTTACATTAACCCCCTTAATGGCCAGTTTTATCGCTTACAGTATTTGTTAAATTGCTTACACTTTTAAATACTTAGAATAATTTCAAGTTAAACTTTGCAAAACTTATAAATCATGTTTAATTATTTTCGAAGTATGGTATGCTAAATTTCATTGGTTTGATCTAAATACAATACTCTAATTCAATCCTAGATAAATTAGTTATTTCTTCTCTTAATTAAACACAATTAGTTATTTCAAAATTAATTAATAATAATGTGAGGATCAAAGCTTAGAATTGTATAAATCTTTAATTATTTGTTAACAAGATTCCTGGTTACAAATATTACTTAGATAAATTGCATTCTAAGGGTTTGATAATGTTGGTTATATCTATTGTCAATTTATAAACATATGTTTAGATGCAAAACAATCTTCATTGAAAAATCTTCCAATCAATTTCATTATTACCTTGAAAATTGATTGAGCATAAAAGAGAAGAAAGAAACTATGAAATATAGTGAAAGAATAAGAATAAAGTACTTAGATAATGCCTTCATTTATATTTCATAAACTAACTAATTCGTCTTTTACAAACGAACTCAAAGAAAAAAAAAACGCTTTCATAACATTTATAATTTCCTGTTTCAAGTTACATAACTTGCAACAAATAACTGTGCTAACTAAGTTCCTCGTGGATTCGATCTTGTACTTTCAAGTAAATTGCTGCTCCGGTAGGTTATTATGCTTGGGAACTGAAAAATAGATAGACACGACAATTAGACAACTATAGAGGGCAAGCATTTTGGGCGCCGTTGTCGGGAGATTTTTTCAAACACAAATGTTAAAATCTTGTGATTGCATCACAAGAAGCTGTAAGTAATTTTTTTATTCTTTAATATATACAATAGTCGAGGCATAAAGTTCGTGTAAAAAGGGGATTTGAAATTTGCATGTCAGTGTGGTTTGGAGACATAACTAGTAGATTGACGAGAATGAACCAAACCCACATAATAACATGGAGGGACAGGAAGTGGAAGGCAAAATTCGTCTTCCACTTTAAGTCTCCAATGAGACTCCTATGTATCAAGGACGATACATGCAAGATTATCTCACCCCTACGAGAGTGTTGACACCCTATGCATAATCTTACCAGCCAATGCACATACATTTACCATTAAACCAGATATGCTACCATCACTTTTCACATTCCACGGAATGGAAAGTGAAAGTTCATACTTGCACGTCAAGAAATTCAAAAAGATGGTAGGAACAATGGTAGATGGTCCTTAAAGAGAGGACAAAGCCTGACTTAAATTTTTTCCTTTTTCATTAAAGGATCGAGTAAAATTTTTGACAGAGCGTGTTCTATTACTTCATGGGGAACAATGAAGGAGGAATTTTTAATTTTTTTTTTCATGAACAAAACGACATCCCTCAAAAAGCTAATTTATAATTTTCAAGAGAAGGAAGACGAGTCATTTGATGCATGTTGGGAAAGATATACGGACTTACTAACAGTCATACCACATCATGGTTATGACACTGGCCGCATTTTAAATTTCTTTTATGAGGGTATCTCACCCCAGACCAGGCAGTTCATTAACATGATGTGTAATGGACAGTTTATGAGGAAAAGCCCCGAAGACGCCTTAGACTTCTTCGATGAACTAGCAAAGAACAACCAATTTTGGGATTTCTCATACTCTGCAGATAGAACAAGGAATGAATTCAACACATCTGGACACGAGAAATACACTTTAAGAGAACATGATAACTTGCAAACAAAATATGCTCAATTGTCTAGGAAGTTAGAATCCCTAGAAATTAATAAAATTCATGAGATTAGCACGATGTCTAGCAATGAAGAAACATGTGTTATTTGTGATAGACCTGGGCATTCTATTACTAGATGCCTTACTCTACCAGCATTCAAAGAAGTTTTGAATGGAGAGGAAAGTTTGGTTAATGCTCTTAACTAACCACAAAAGCCCTATAATAATGCATTTTCAAACACATACAATCAAGGATAGCGGAATCATCCTAATTTTTCATGGAGAAACAATGAGAATGCAAAATTTGGGATGCCAGGGCAAAATTCAGGCCCACCACAACACCAATCCAATCCAATCCAATGGGACCAGGTCCCTATGAATATCAAAACTCAGTTCAGGTAAATAATCTGCAAGACCATTTTCAAAACCAAAGCCAGAATGTATACAAGCCCCCTCAAAAGAGAACCCTAGAGGACACATTGCAGACTTTCATTCAGAGTCAGCAAGCAACGTGGAATCAGAATAAGGAGGCCATTGGTGACATTAGAACCTAATTGACCAAGTTAACCACAGCTATAGGTGGATTATAGAATGAGAAGGGAAAATTCCCTACTCAACCACAAGCAAATCCATAAGGCCAACATGATGTGGATGCCCTAGTATCATACACACATTTATAACAATTGAAATCAATTACCACATTAATAAGTGGTAAGAAAATTGAAAAAATTAACTATTCAAACCCAGCTCTCACTGAGACTTAGAAGCCTTCTGAGGTGAATTTCGAGAAAATAGAGCCTTTGAATAATGAGCTATAAACTGTGTCTAATGATAGAAGAAAAGAACCAAAACCCTATCAGACACCAACAACATTTTCATAGAGACTTAGATTACCAAAAAAAGGAACATCAAATTCTGAAATTTACAAGCTCTTCGAGCAAATAAAATCAATATTCCCTTACTAGATGCGATAAAACAAATACTTGCATATGAGATTTTTTTAAAAGAATTGTACATAGTGAAATGCACAATGCAGGTGCAGAAAAAGGCATTCCTAATGGAGCAAGTGAACTCAATAATTTAGACTATAAAAGCCCCAAAAATATAAGGACCCTGGGTGTCCGACAATATCAATTGTCATCGGGGCTACTCGAACTGAACATGCCTTGTTGGACTTAGGTGCTAGTGTCAACCTATTACCATACTCTGTGTACAAACAATTGCAATTGGGGGAGTTAAAACCTAATAGTGTCACCTTTCAACTGTAAACAGAAGTACCAGAGTATCGAGAGGAATGGTTGAGGATGTCCTAATCCAAGTTGATAAATTCTATTTTCCTATAGATTTTATTGTATTGGACGCTCAACTAGTAGAGAATCTAGAAACACAGATCCCTATCATCCTAGGTCGCCTGTTCTTAGCAACTTCAGATGCATTTACTCAATGTAGGAATGGGGAATGAGACTAGCATTTGGAAACATGACCTGCAAATTGAATATCTTTAATATAGCCAAGCAAATAAGAGATGAGGGTGGGGTATATGAGGTTAGTAGCATTGAGAGTATTGTGGAAGATTGCATGCAAACTTCCCTTTACTCTGATCCATTAAAAGCATGTTTGGTAAATCCAACAACCATTGAGCACAGTATGAGTGATGAAGTTAAGCAAATATACTCTTTGTTGGATACCACTGAGATTTTTGAATTAAGTAGTTGGGCACTAAAATTTGAGACATTGTCACTCAATGAGAATAAAATTCTCCCGTCAAGTGTTCAACCTCCTACCTTGGAGTTGAAAACACTTCCATCAAATCTCAAGTATGTCCTTTTAGGAGAAAAAAAGACATATCTGGTGGTAATTTTGTCTAGTCTTACCAGTACTGAGGAAGCCAAACTTCTGGCTATCCTAAAATCTCATAGAAAAGCCATAGGATGGAATGTGGTAAACATAAAGGGTATCAGTCTCTTGATCTGCACACATAGTATTTACCTGGAGGAGGACATTAAACCATCTAGACAACCACAATGAAGTTTAAATCCACACATGAAAGATGTGGTTAGGAACGAAGTGTTGAAATTGTTAGATGTTTGAATCATTTACCCTATTGTAGATAGCAAATGGGTAAGCCAAACTTAGGTGGTACTGAAGAAGTCAGGTATAATAATGATACATAATGAGAATGAGAAATTGATACCAACTCGAGTCACTATTGGGTGGAGAGTTTGTATTGATTATAGGAAGTTGAATTTTTCCACACGTAGGGGCCACTTTCCACTTTCATTTATAGATCAAATCCTGGAAAGGGTGGCAGGCCATGAATTTTATTATTTCTTGGATGGCTATTCAGGATACAATCAAATTGAAATATCATTAGAAGATCAAGAAAAAACCACTTTTACTTTCCCATTTGACATATTCGCTTATCGATGAATGCCATTTGGTTTGTGCAATGCACTTGGTACCTTCTAGATATGCATAATGGGCATTTTTAGTGACTTAATGGAGAAAGTGGTATAGGTTTTCATGGATTATTTTTTAGTGTTTGGGGACTCATTTAAGTCATGTCTCCAACACTTAAAATTAGTTTTACAAAGGAACGAAGGAAAGGGTCTAGTGTTGAATTGAGAGAAATGTCAGTACATGGTGTCCTAGGGAATAGTCTTAGGCCACATTGCGTCTTCAAAGGTAATTGAGGTTGATAAATCAAAAATTGAAATAATTTCAAAATTGCCAACTCCTAAATGTGTTAAGGACATTAAGTTATTTTTAGGGCATGCAGGTTTTTGTAGACGATTTATCAAAAATTTTAGTTTAATTGCTCGCCCTTTGTGTAGCCTTCTTGCCAAGGCTAATCCATTTTTTTGATTTGAGGTCTGAATTGACTTCGCCACCTATGAAAAATCCTTTAATAGATTGAAGTCTGAATTGACTTCGCCACCTATAATGCAACCCCCAGACCTAGAGTATCCCATTTGAATTGATGTGTGACGCTAATGATTATGTTATAGGAGCAGTATTAGGATAAAAAAAAGATAAGAAACCTTGTATCATTTCTTATGCCAGCTGTACTCTCAATGATGCGCAAATGAACTACACGACAACCGAAAAAGAATTGTTAGCCATAGTTTTTGCATTAGACAAGTTCAGATTTATCTAATAGGATCTTCTATAGCAGTTTTCACTGATCACTCAGCCTTAAAATACCTAATGACTAGTCAAGATGCGAAGCCATGCTTAATTAGATGAATTCTCTTACTCTAAAAATTTGACTTAACTATCAAAGATAAAAAAAGAGTAGAGAATATGGTAGCTGACCACTTGTCCCATTTGATAGTAAATGATCACCTAGACGATACCCTAATTTCTAACACATTCCCATATGAGCAACTTTTAGCTTTCATAACTTGCCCGTGATATGCAAATATAGCCAATTATCTCGTCACAAAACAATTGCCAAGTCATTATTAGACTCCCCGAGAAAAGCGAAAATTTTTGGTAGAAGTTAAACGATTTTTATCTTTGATGATCCATACATATTTAAGTATTATCCAGATCAAATAATAAGAAGGTGTGTTTTAGATACGGAAATACCAAATATCTTCTCTTTTTGCCATTCTGGGGCTTGTGGAGGCCACTTTTCTGCCAAGAAGACAACTACAAAAATTTTGTAATGTGTTTTTTATCGGCCGACTTTGTTTAAAGACTCCTTTGATTTTTTCAAAACTTGTGATAGGTGCCAACAGTTGGGTAGTGTGACTTGTAGAAACATGATGCCTATGTCCCCTATACTTGTCATAGAGATTTTTGATTGTTGGGAAGTAGATTTTATGGGTCCATTTCCACCTTTTTTTGGTTACTTATATATACTTTTGGTTATTGACTATGTATTCAAGTGGGTTGAAGCAATCCCCACTCGAACCGATGACCACAAAGTGGTGATAAATTTTTGAAAGAAAACATATTTTCTCAATTTGGGATGCCAAGGGCAATGATTAGTGATCAAGGTTCTAATTTCTATAACAAACTGTTTGAAGCTTTGATGGGTAAGTATGGAGTTACTCATAAAGTATCCATAGCATACCACCCTCAAACCAATAGCCAAGTTGAGCTAGCAAATAGGGAAATCAAATCGATTCTTGAGAAAAGGTGAACCTAAACCACAAGGATTGGTCACTTCGGTTGACTGATGCCTTATGGGCATATTTTAAAGCCTATAAAATATTGTTAGGCATGTCTCCCCATAGGCTTATTTATGGGAAAGCATGCCAAAGAAAACATATTTTCTCAGTTTGAGATGCCAAGGGCAATGATTAGTGATCAAGGTTCTTATTTCTGTAACAAACCATTTGAAGCTCTAATGGGTAAGTATGGAGTTACTCATAGAGTATCCACGGCATACCACCGTCAAACCAATGGCCAAGATGAGCTAGCAAATAAGGAAATCAAATCGATTCTTGAGAAAATGGTGAACCCAAACCATAAGGATTGGTCACTTAGGTTGACTAATGCCTTATGGGCATATCGTACAACCTATAAAACATTATTAGGCATGTCTCCCTATAGGCTTGTTTATGGGAAAACATGCCATCTGCCAGTAAAAATTTAACATCAAGCATATTGGGCTATTAAACAGTTGAACTATCACCTACCTCAAGCTGGTTACCATAGAAAGCTTCAAATGAACGAACTAGAGGAATTGAGATAGGATATATATGAGAATACTCGAATTTACAAAGAAAAGTTTAAAGCTTTCCATGATAAAACCATCATTCTCAAAAACTTTGAACCAAATCAAAAAGTACTTCTATACAATTCTCGTCTCCATCTGTTTCCTGAGAAGTTAAGATCTAGATGGACAATACCATATATCATGAAAACAGTTTTTCCATATGGCACTGTTGAGATAACCAATCCTACTAGTGGAAACATTTTAAAAGTAAATGGCCAACGACTAAAATAGATTTTGAAAAATTTCTCGAAGAGATAGTCGAGGAACTTGAAAATCTTGTCTACTAGGATACAGTCAATTCATAAGCGGTCATGCATGTCTCAGAATGTATATCCCTCTAGAATAAATAAGATTTTATGCTTTTGTTTGTTTATTTTTGAGCTAACATCCATGTTGTAGTTTCAAAATCAGCCAGCTGTTCACATGAATGCTAAACTCTCAGGTGACTTCGTTCCCTTTTAATTATTTTGTTCTCGTTTTACATCGAGGATAATGCATAATTTAAGTTGGGGGGTGAAGGTTAAATTTTTTGAGAAAAGGGTTAAAAGTTTTGAGATTTTTTTTGAGAAATAGTTTTAATTAGGATCTAAGTGTTAAATTTTTTAAAATTTTAATTGGATAAAAACTTAAATCAGTGGTTATGAATGTTTATTTGAACCAAACATGTTATTTGGATTTTTTACCTATCCCTAAATGATGCAAAAGTTTAAAATTATACATGCATAATGGAAAAGTAGAACTATATGTTGAAGAAAAATGACAAAATATGTTAAAACTAGTTTCAAATTCTATTTCAATTCTTAATTTATGGAACTTGGGGGATGGCATAATGGCATTCATTTTATAAAAAGACCACAAATTTTAAATTATAACCCTTTGAACCAAAATTTGAGCCTATACACTGCAAAATTCCATCTTTAAAAGTTTAGGCAATCGAATACAAGGGAGGAGGTTAAGAATTGATAAAGAAAAATGATATTCGGAAGTTGAAATCATGAGATATAGGGTTAAAGTGTAGAAAGAATCAAGTTAGGGGGGGTAAAGAATGCACAAAAAATTGAAAATTTTGATAAACAGAGAAAGCTGGAACGGTCAGAGGATTTTTGGCCCGGTTGGTGAATGAATAGAAAGATTGGGTAAAAAGCCCGACCGGTCAGAGAATCGTTGGACTGGTCGGTCAAAGGTTAGTAAGCACAACAAGATTGCCCGATCGGTCAGAGGATTGCTGGACTAATCGGAAGGCTACGTCCAGTTTAAAAATTACAGGTTTGGCTCTCATTTAAAACCATCAAAACCTAAAAAATTTCACTTTCTTTCCCATAGCCGTCTCTCTTTCCCCCCAAAACTCTCTATCTCTCTCCTAAATAAACTTTTCCTCTCCCAAAACTCCTATAAAATCTATCAAATCCCTCATAAACCTCACCAAATCAACTCAAACATATCCAAATTTGAGGAAACAAGGGCTCTATCTCTCTCATCCTCTCTTTCTTGGTTCCAACATTGTTAGAGCTTTAAAAAGGTAAAAACTCAAATCTTAACTATTTTAATTTATTTTGAAATTTGTCTTTAGATTTGCTTTTGAGGAACTTGAAAACATACATATTTGTCCAAAACTTTAGATTTACACTTCATAAAACATCTTTATTTACAGATTTGTTTCAAAAACCCACGAACCAAATGGCCCAAATCCTTAAGGAATCAATAGAGATAGTTTTTGATCCACTGATGAATATTCTCATGGGTATATTTTTGAAATCTATTTGCATACTAATGGGTCGTAAGGTTACGGCTGACAGAGAGTGGGGCAAGAAATCTGAGGAGAGATCATAACGGGGAAGACATACTAGAAAATGAAAGAGAGGTCAGACTGTGGGTGAAGACTCGCAGTTGGAATCTGATAGTGATCCATCAGAGGAATTGCCTCCAGGCCCAGGTGATGCCCAACATAGGAAGGAAAATGCTAAAAAAGACAAAAAAATTTGGAAAAACATAGTATTGACTAAGGGAGTCACATGTGAAAGGCAAGTACTATAGGAGCATATAGTTGACACTATTGATGTACAAATTCTTGTTGATAAGGGATTGAACTTTTTCTTTCAAAAAATAGAGGGATATGATAAGGGTTTATATGTTGAGTTTTATAGAAATATGAAGATTGACACAACGCGTACAATTCATAGCAACGTTGGGGGTAAAACCGTTGTAATCACTGTTGATATCATTGCCCAATACCTCCATTATCCCCGACCTAACCCAGCTACAATTCAATTCCCCGACGGAGGTTTCAACCCCTAGTCAGAACAAGCCTATGTTCAAGCAATCGATGTAGCTGAGTGTGTCTTGAATGAGATGATAGCATTCAAAGAAAAAGCCCCAGCCAGAGC
>BRYE01000021.1:11321130-11326130 GCA_030159115.1 Actinidia arguta var. hypoleuca
TGCCTTATCCTGAAACCTTTTAATGTAATTGATTAAATCCTCCACAAATTGCTGATTCTCATGCATCAGCATTAGTATAGTAACCTTCTCATCCTCCACTTAGAAGAATTTGGCTAAAAACTTCACCACCATATCCTCCTAGCTCAACATAGATTATGGAGCGAGATCAACATACCACTTATAGGCTCTGTCGATAAGAGACTTAGCGAATGCTCTCAACTATAGGATTGGGTTCTCTCCATAAGGGTTGAGGATCTCGAAGAAATGGACCACATGTTCTTGAGCATGTTGTTCTTCCCATCAAACTTTTGGAATTTGGGTGTGGTGTATCCTTCAGGATAAGGGATTTTGGTGAGTTCAATCGAGCATAGGGTAGGACTCTTGAGTCAGGTAAATTGGGCAAGTTCTTCCTACAACGCTTTTGACCGATAAAAGCTTGTACATCTACCATAGTGAGATAGGCTACAGGGTTGGTGATGGTGTTTCGGATGGTTGAATTGGGATTTGAGTTTGATGCAGAAACAATCATAGATGGTGAGTGGGTGGGGTATTCAAAATTTGGAGAGGAGCAGGCATATCCTGATTCAGAATTGGGTTATGCGCTTACATAGGGGTAACATTCGGGATGTTCGCAGTGTTTGGTTGAGCTATTTGTGGTGGTGATGGTGGTAGGTGCAGCTTGGGATTGGTTTTGGTTCTAGGCCTGCTGTGTGCTCTAAACAAGACACACATCAGTTAGAGTATGAATTGTCGTCGGATCTCAATCTCAATCTGAGTATCCTAGATGGCCTGCAATGCTTCAACGGTTATGTTAACTTGCACAGGCCTCCTAGTCGAGAAGGTTTGGCTATGGGCTTCCCTTCTTCCATCTATAACAACACCTTCTCCTTTCGCCATCTTTATTCTGGTCATTCGCTAACCACTTCTCAGACTAAACATTCACAAATCCTCCTCCCCCACGGAGTTACCTAAAGATATGGGTATGGATTTGTGTTTGGCGCTGGAGTGATAAGAATCTACAAATGATTTCACCGAAATGAATGGAGAAGAGTCATAGATCAATGTGCAAAACTGAGTAAAGCTAGAAAAAGGACAAAAGGCAGTAGAACTTGCTTCAATCTCAAGTTGATTAGCCAAAACTCAACTTCTTATGCAAATTGCAATAATTATTGCTATTTATACTTCAGGTAGTGAGATTAGATGCAAAGGCACAAATACCTTTGTGCCATCTGGCACCTGGACCACTAAAGGGGTTGCTCATGTGATCTCATAGAGCACATGGAGAGCAACTATTTCCCTTGAGGACCACAAGGAGTGTTCTGTTTTTGTGATTTCAGGAAAACGTTATCCCCATCATCTTGAGACCACATGGGGAGAATATTCTTATTCAAGCCTTACCCAGGCCATAGCAAAGGATTCACGATTGTTGAGATGGTTCAGCGACTCTGGCCAACACATGGAGATTCTCTATACTTAGGCTATAAACCACATCTTTTGATCCATCCTATTTGGACTCATGATGTAGCCCTTAGGCCACACCATAGTCGCGCAACAAGCCTCAAGGGGATCCCCTCAGTCCTAACTAAACGACTGGGGCAGTTCCTCGAACTGTGTTGTCTCGTGAAGGAAGGAGATATTCTCAGTGCATACCTCACTCTTCCTTGTTGCAGGGAAAGGGACCACTGCGTGGTATTCCCTCTCGACCTTGGGCACTGGGGCCCGTGACTTGCTTGTTCTCTGTGTTTGAAGCCTCTGATAGAAGGCTCTGTTCTAACCAGAAACTCATGGATGAGTCGGCCCCAAAATGATGTCATTCCTTTTAAATTCATTTAAGGATTTAAGGCAAGTATTTTTTACATTCTCATGGGGTGGATCCCTCTCCATGCTACACGTATTCATCGTCACGTGTATTTTACTCGTCTGAGTTAGCAATGAAATGCCACGTGTTTAGTGCGTTTCACACCCTCTACAGTAATATATGTAAGAGTCTTCACTATCCTTTGTTTTTGTGGGATTTGTGTTGGACCACTAATGTAAAAAATTGTACCTTTCTTTCTTAAATTGGGTCAGTGTAGCCAACTGGGGCAGGCAATGTATTGTTTGGTTGACATTTTCACCAATTTGCTGTCTCTTAACGCCTATCAACTCATCTTATAGCTATGTATTGTTGCCCCAATTTTTATGCTTTCGTTCAGAGTCTACTATCTACCCAATTTTTATACTCTTGGAAATGGTGGAACAAAATTTACACAAAAATGAAACACAACTCTGATTATTTGTTGTGTGGATTTGCAAAAATGGACTTATTTGGTGATTTTTTTTCTGAATTTTTTTTTTGGAGAAATTTTATATAAAATATTCTGAAAAAAAATTATGTTGTAATTCACTTTTTGAGAAGGCTTTGAAAAAGATAATTATTTTTACACAAATAAACACCATATGAAAACATTAAGAGTCTAGGCCAGGTTCCTAAAACTCTAAAACTTTGAATTATAAAAAGAAAAAATTTAACCATTGGTCCTCATAGTTTGGTTAAAATTCTACTTTGGTACTTATCATTTTAATTTGAATAATTAGAACCTGCAGTTTAAATTTGGTTCCAATATAGATCCTCCATCATTGCCTATTAATAATTCAAACGAAAAGTGAGTACATGAAGCTCACATGACTCTCAAAGGTATCAATCTCTTACCGTACTTGATGATAAAATGGTACACACATTCTGAACTAATAGTCAAAACGGTACAAAATTGACAATTTTTATGGTTCTATTTAAAAGGTAACTTTACTGCTATTGATCCCTATAATTTGATCAAAATTTTACTTTAGTGTTAACAGTCTGACACTATTGAATTAGAAAGTGAAATTCACTGTGCCAAATAACATTTGAGTGTTTTGTGCGGCCTTGTTGGGTCAATATCCTAGCCAATCACAACTTACCTGTATTCGGTTTCAACTACGTATTTCTCTTGGAAAAGCACGGCTCATAATTTATTTAATGAGTATGTGTGATGCCTGAGATCGAGTTTTATTATTGTGAAATGTAGCTTTTCATTCCTCTTCTAACGATTGAAAGATAAATAAATAATAATAATAATAATTCATTTAACGGAGGATATGTATTATAAATTTATATAGCATTGTGCTTTTGAGATCTACTATTGGACCTTGTTATATATAGTTCTATTCTTACCTTATTTTCTTAGAACATACAAAAACTTCTATTCTGTTAATCTTTTGAAGTACCAAGGAATGCTATTGAATTTTCAAAAATTATTTTGACAAAAAATTAAATAAATAAATAAACATGATGTTTGCAAACTCTTTTTTTGTAAAAAAGAAAAAAAGAAAAATGATATTTAATAGAATAGGAAATGGAATTACAATTTTTAAAAATGATAGCATCAAAGGAAAATAATACTAGTTCATGGCCATACCCATACTAGTTCATGGCCATCGAGCAATGAAAAAATATTTCCGTCAAGTTATTTTATGCCGATACCCATCCTGGATCAAGCTTAAATCAAGCTTAGAAAAATATCTTGTCTTACTTAACTGGTGGAATGAGTCGTGCTTGAGACGGATTGAATACTTGATCCGCTATTGCTTTCCCTTTCATTTTAGGGTTTCATTTTAGGGTAACATAAGTAATGTCAAATTCTAAAAGAAACGATTGTCACCTCCGCCGATGCAAGTTTCTCAAATAGGCATCAATGGGTCCTTTCTTTTTGTGTCGTTTTCCTCTTATTTTCTAAGGCCACGAAGGGTATATACTGCCGTAGTAGAGGCATAAAAACAATCGATAGTTGGTATAGATTGTATAATTATTGTATATTTGATATTTTTATCTTACTTTATTCTAACTTTTTCACGGGATTGAGTTATTCCACATTTATCGTACATGCTTGGTTGAGATTACAAATGAATTTTATTTTTTTTTTTTGTATTGAAAGTTGTGTTTTGGCACAACTTCTACTTCTGTTTTTGAACAAAAAGTAATTTATAAAAGCTGAAAAAAATTAATTCTTAAAAACTCAATTTAAAAATTTTTCAACTTTTGCTCTTAAATAAGTAATTATAACATAAGTTCAATTATACCAAATATTTTAATAGTCTCGTATCGTGCATATTATCTTGTTGTGAAGTACAAGTAAACATGAACAAATGATTAATCCATTTATCTCATCAATCTTTTCCATTTTAAGATTCCACAACCACTCCTAAATTCCTAATGCCGAACGTTTCTCCTTCGTCTTAGTTGAAAAAGTTTGTGCATCTTTTTTTCTTTCTTTTTTTCTTTTTTTTTTAAAGAGAAAGAGCAAGAACTTCAAACAAATGTTGAGGGGTTTGGAGAGGATTATTATTAGTTTTTATGAAAAAATAGGTAGCCCAATTATATTGAATAACCACAAATAAGGAAAAATAATTGGGAGCATACTTAACGAAATATGGTCCCAAGATCAAATTCGGTGATAATAAATCAAATTCGTTTTACAAATCAAAAAAGTTAGAAAAAGTACAATTCATATTCAAATATAGTAGAGCTCACAAAAATGCAAATCTCACCGCATGTAAATATATACGGTACAAAATACATTATTTTTAGAAAAATTATTTATAAATAAAGTTAATGTGTCTTAAAAAATAATTACGTAGCTCTTTTTTGGTACATTCAAACTATGTTAACATCTAAAAAGTAACAACTTTTGTTATGCTGAACATTTAATGGTTTTTCAGAATGATTCTGAGACGTGATGGAAAAAAAACAAATTGTTTTACGGTACTGCATTTGTTAATTTTAAAAACCAAAAAATTATGAGAAAGTTGGGTTACTAATTAATTTTGAAAGTACATGAAACCAGATTTATCGTGCAAAGTAAGTCAATAACAAATCAACCATCTTGGTCGAGGAGAATCAAAATTCAATACCTTCACAAATGAACTACTAGTAATTAATGGCAATCCGAGTGCCACCGAACCACACGAACGCGAACCACATG
>BRYE01000021.1:11336130-11351130 GCA_030159115.1 Actinidia arguta var. hypoleuca
TTTCTTTAGCTTTTTTAGCTAAGGTAGATTGATCTTATTGTCATTTATTAAAAATAAATAATTTTTTGACAAATAAGGTCATCTCCTCGATACCCATATTCGAGTCACTATCATCTGCCTCATTAGATCTTCTCTTAGTGGAGCTTAAAGCAATACCTTTATTTTTTTTAGGTTGATAAAAATTTGCTTCAAAAGTTTGTAAGGATCTCACTAAGTCCTCAATTTTCAAGGCATCAATATCCCTAATTTTCTCTATGGCCGTAACCTTGACTTGAAATCTCTCAAGTAAAGAACTCACGATTTTTTGAATAATTTTTGAAGAGAAAATTTGTTCACCAAGATTAAAACTCAAGTTGACGATGTCACTAAATTTAAAATAAAATTGATCAAATATTCCATCGTCTTTTATTCTCAAAGTTTCAAAGGCAACTGTCAATCGCTGAAACTTAATAATTTTTACAGTAGTAGTACCCTCATGGGTAACCTGTAAAATATCACAAGCCTCTTTAGCAAGTTCACAGTGTGTAATTCTACAAAACTCTTCAACTGTGATCCCGTTAAAGATAGCATTAGTAACTTTACTATTTCATTCACAGTTTTCATAATTGACTCTATCCCACACAAAAATAACTTTTGGGATGGTCACATCACCAATTATGACTGTGGGTGGCTCCCAACCATTGACAATTGCCTGCCAGACACGTTCATCTATAGACTTAAGAAAAACTCCTCATTTTAGCTTTCCAATAGGGATAGTTTGTCCCATCAAGCAAAGGGGGTCGAATTGTATAATAGACATAGGCAATCAGGACCGTACTCTTTTAGAAAATAAAAAAATTTGAGTGTCCTACTTTGATACCAATTGAAAAACCTAGTTTTTGTTTATGTTTTATACAAGGATCTAAATTCTATAATATTAATTCAAGATATTATGATTATGAGCAATATTGTACAATCCAAGACAGAAAAAGAACAAACCATTCAATCACGTACACACCAAGATTTTTTCGTGAAAACCCTTGAATGGAAGAAAAAACACGTGTCCCATTTGCCGGACAAGGATCATGCACTATAACTTGATATTTAAACGGTTACAAAACTCTTTACAATCAAAACCTATCAACTCCTTGATCTAATGATGTTTGGAACTTGCTCGTATCCACAATTCACCGTCTCCATGCTTGACGACCGTTCAGATCCCCTTAAAACGGATTTTACACCTTGAACTCCTTCAAGAATCTTGATTTCTTCAATTTGGTTGAAGAAGATTAGTGCTAAGATTTGTTTCTGAGCTCCTTAGAAGATAGAAAATACTTTTCTCTAGGATTTTATGATGGAGGCAGCTCAGATACCCTTTTGGGGAAGTATGCTGGGCTTTTTATAGGTGCAAAAATTCTAGCAACGCGATTCTTGAAGTTGCAGATTTCACGCGTCTTGCTCCCACGAGATCCCGCGAGAATCCCACGAGGTCATCATAGATTTTTGCTAGCTCTCAGTATTTATCCTCGAGATCCCTCGACATCCCGCGAGGATCCCACGAGCTTATCACAGTTTTTTGCTAGCTCTTAGTATTTACCCTCGAGATCCCTTGACATCCCTCGAGGTACCCACGAGGTCTTGATCAAATTTCAGCCCACTGTTTTTGCTCTCGAGATCGCTCGAAATCCCTCGATGTCCCTCAGAGTTCCTTTTATCATCAACGATGTATCATACAAGTCTCTTTTAACCCGAGTTTACATGAATATGCTTGAAAATCTTTTCGAATGCTTATGATTGGTAACTAAAATCTTCAACTTACATCAAATATGACGTGTCACGAAATTTTACCAATTACATAACCTTACACCAATTAATTTGTTTCCATGTTCAGCCGAGCCTTTGTTTTGGATTGGAAATAGGGTTACAAATACTCTTCTTTTTCCACCGTTCTATATTATTCTTTACGGGGATATGTTATGGAGTGTAGGTGTATTTTTGTAAAGCATTTTTATAACTTTTTAAATACATGTAATTTTAGATAGCGTAGGACATTTCTAAAGTAACTTGTATTATTCATTTAAACAGCGAAATAAATGCAATGGTACTTGTGAGCATAACCCATATAAATATTATTTTTCTACGTATAATTTTTCTTTGTTTTTCAAATTCATGTGTCCTAAAGCCTGTGCTAGGGTTTTTGCAAATTCCTAATAGAATATTCTTGATATTTCTCAAATATCGCTTATTTTAAAGTAAAACTAAAAATTGAATCATCACATACTGTCATTCCCTTGTGAATACCAAATAAGATTGTGTTTATACTCAAAATTTTTTGTAATTATGGACACAAGGCTTAATTTCTCATCTTGCACATCTTTTTAGTCATGGACGGACTCACTCAGGATTTTAGCATTGGCGAGACAAATGGACATACAAAATATTGAAATCGCAACTCTAATGCATGAAATCCAATACAAATTTCAATTTTGAGATAGCAAACCTATATAATTTGAAAATATTATAGCTGTTGCTACTACTACTATAATTTATTATTGTTTTCTAAAATTTTGAAGTGAAAGTTGCTCCTTACCACCAGTTTGAGTCTATCCTTGTTTCTAATGACAATGAACTAGGACTAAGATTTTGCTGTATCAGAATGAAACAATCCGATCCATAAAGGTTGCTGATTGGTCCTACGTTCAAGTAGTGATTCAAAATAAAATGACAAAATTGTCCTCACTTGCTATAAAATTACAAAAATGCCCCTATATAAGACATTTTCCGTTCGTGGCATTTACACAGCCCCCACAAAAACCTTTGGCTTGTCTTGCCATAATGGAAGTAAAATGACATGGACTTGGGATGGGAATGTTTATTTGATGTAACCAAACGGCCTGTGACCTCAACAAATGCTAGGTGCATATTTGGGTTAAGAAAGTGACAAAAAGGAGTGCCTTTTTGATGAAGGCAGTTGTGGTATGTATAGATACAAAAGTTTGGATATGTATAGATGCCATCTTTGCATATGCAATCTCTTTTACTCGGCGGGGTTGGGTTATTTATGGAACTGGTTTGGATTGTAAGATGGCTAAGCCCATTTTTAGTTTGTGATTTTATTTTTAAATAAAATTTAAAGTCAATTATGTTTAGAGTACGACTTCTAAGTGAAACTAACTAAAAAAGTTAATATTTTTCTTTTTCTGAGAATTGGCTTGCCGTGTTATACTTTAATGCGTAAATTATGAATTCGGTATTTATAAGTACATTCACTTCCCCATAGTATATTTCAATGTTCTTATCTCTTAAAAAGATGAAGTTAAAAGACATTGACTGGTTTGATACAATGAGTAAAAAATAAAATAAATATCGCGATAAAAAATGCTAGAAATACTTCATAAATTACTTATCTTAAATATATTTTGGTTTAAAAAATCAGCATATGCAATGGTATCCCATACAATAATTTGTTTTTTTACTCCTAAAAAGGCCAAAAATACGACAGTCACAATGTTAGAATCTATACCTTATAATTTAGGTTGTATTTGGATCAATAATTTCATAACAGATTTATGAAGGAAAAAGAAAACTGAAGGATAACGATTAAATCTAAACCGTTAATCTTCTAATTTTTCTATTTTTTTTTTCTTTTTCTCTACCAAATTCTTAACCTAAATACAGCATTAAGCTTTTAACTTTAAAATTCGTAACATACAATATTTATTCCACAATTGCAAATTTGCAATGATGAGCCGCTCATAATAAGTTGGTGGGTGCCTTAAACTTTTGAAGTTAAAAGCTACAAGGCGGCCCCAATAACTGTGCATATCTTTTATGCACATGTAAATAAATTATTCTCATTTTCACATACACCCATTTGAAAAATTGCAATTATTTCATATCAACCTGATTGAAGGCTTTTTGCACTAGAAAAGCAAATGCAATTTCTATTCATGTTGTCTTGTGCTATGTTTGGAGTTAGATTGATTTTTGCACTTAATTTTTTTTTTAAATATTTATTTTTATATCATGCAATTCATTTAACCGTTCTTAACGTATATTTTTCTATATAATGCAGAGCTTTTTTGTAATTTTACATGAGTAAAGATAAGAAAAGTAATGCTTATGGTGTAAAGGGTGAGTGAAAATCATTTCCTATGTGTAATGGGGAAGTGACCAATGTAAGACTTGTTGATATCATAATCTATGCAGAAATTCAGGTTGATCGAACATTAGTAGTCATATGATATTTGGATCTTGTAGCCATACTATTAGATCATATTAGTGTTATAGTTTACTCTCAAAATCGTACTTGTTGTTCACTTTTTTCAAAATAAGTATTATTTGATTATGTGGCTATAAACGTCTGATCAACTTTTTTTTTATAGATAATCTACCCATTGACCCTACAAACATGGACATTTTCTAGTATATAATTGGACTTGAAATATGGTTTAAATAATACTAACAACACGGTGCTATTTGATATATATGTTTTTGGTTTGTTTACTACCGCCTCCAAAGTGGTAAACAAAAAAGATAAGTTTGATCTTAAATGACAAATAAAAACACCAAATTAACCCCAAATTTTATGGGGGGGTTTTGTTTTCTGAAAAAAAAATACAACCAGGTACCCATGGTTTTGTTGCCTTCTCCTTATGTTTGTTGTGTTCTCTTTATGTTTGTTGAATCTTGTAATTGTCAAAAGAGAAGTGATGATGATGATATTCAATTTCTAACCGACCACATAAAAAAGGGTTATAAATATCTATTTTAGGTCTTAGTTGATTTGTTAGATTAACCATGAGGAGGAAATATGTAATTTTTATAGGTTGAATAATCATTTTGTTTTTTGTCAACTGGTAAGATATTTTATTTACAAGAATCATAAGTATTATATCAACTTAAAACAATCAATTATATAAAAAAGTCTAACAATGCATACGCACGAGTCCAACCATCACAATACCAACATAAGAAAGCGCTTATGGTGACGAAAAAACAAACAATTCAAAAAGTACTTTAATAATTAAAAAATAATCAAATCATTGACCTGATCACCCAATAAAATATCTGAAGGACTAGGTTACTGAGTTAGTCCAGATGAAATTTATATTTCAATCCCATGCAAAAGATTAATATCATGTGTTGGAAGACCAAAGAGACATGTAGCTTGTCTGGTCAACATATTGCATTTGATTTCAATGTTAGGTAAATAATTTTTGGATACACAACTCTAGACATAACTCTTACAAGAGGATGAATTTCACATTATATGGGTGATTGTTCTGACTATAGAATCCATTTCTTGTGATGTTCAATGTTAGGTACACAACTTTCGAATATAACTCTAAACACAACTTTCTTATAAGAGGTCGATCCCACATTATGATGTAGTGTTGGACCCATCTCTTATGAGACAGTTATGTTGAAAATTGTGTACCTAGTAAGGATAAGCATGATAACTTGGGAAAGCACAGGGAAATGTATCCGCACGCAAAACTTATGGGAAAATTTACTAATATTCAAGAATATGATTTTGATGTCCTCAATAGTCCATATTGAGAATGATGACCCTTCACTTTACGAGTCACAGAAAGTGCAAAGGGCCATTATTCAAATTTACTGAAAACTCCAAATACATGATGCAAATAATCTTTGTAACTATCACTTTTTCTTGGCATAATATCTTGGAATTGCATTGCCTACTGGGAATCAGATCATGCAAAATGGTTGTCAATTCTTCGATCTTGACATTAGTTTGCCTCCACAATTTCGAAAGAAGTTATCTTATATTTGAATCGTGAATTTATAAATGACGGGAAAATGACAGGAAAACAAAGTTACTTAAATACATAACAATTTTACACGTAACCTAACATAATTCACAAACCAATTTTGAAACAAACAAAATAAAGAAATTTAACTTCTTTCGTTCCATCTCGTTTTCTTTTTTTAGCCATCTCCCTTTCGTTTTATCTGCAAATCCAAGGAGTTTGAGATCACTGGAGTTTACTCGAGGTGCTACAAATTCATAGTACTTTTTCAGTGGACCCACTTTAGATCCATCTTCATAATTCAAATTGTACTTCATTTTATATAGCTTGTTTAGAAAATCATCGATGCAATAAATCAGATTGATTGGACATTGCTAATCACATGATCTGAACACATTTATTTTAAAAGAATGAAATGAAAATATGAGAATAAACTATTAAACAAACAGAATTCAATAATGTGGCTATCATGATTGATCAACCCGATTTAGTGCAGATATCATATACTCAACAGGCTCTATAAAATAAATTGTTTGAATTATAAAGATAGACCAATAGTAAACTCGTCAAGAGTACACTTATAGACCTCAAATCCAAATGGAAGAATCAAATATGGGGTTATAACATTCCTCACCAAATCATGTGATGATAGAATTCTTACCTTAGGTACCAACCACAACTTTTGTTATAAGAATTGTTTCCTTCAATGAAATATGTTGTGGTAAAAATCTGGGAGAGCAACCAACAGTCTGAATTGTTCCTCAGCCTCGATGCTGGACCTCGGCTGAACTGGGGCGACCTACACAGCTATGAGCAAAAGTAATCGGCCGGAGTGAGGCCGCTCAAAACCCTTCCGGCGTATGAATCAAACCAAGGCGATGAGGAAATAATTATGGGCGAGCACAATAATAAGTGCTTATGTGGTGCCTGTGTTGAGCGTACCTTTTTGTTTATGGGAGAGCGGCCTTTATATAGACAGGAGTACTGAGCCGTGTCAGTGTATCATGACAAGTTCCTCGGAAGGATAAGCATGGGAGGATATCCCAATTAAATCTGGAGATTAATCAGGAGGCTGCCAACTGGTGATCATTCCGTAATTATAGGCGTCGTTGTGGAGTTGGGAGTCTATGGGAGACAGTTCTCTTGTAGAAGTGGAACTCCTCATGGAGGAGGACTCCAATCAGGTACAGGAGTCTTGTGATAACAGACCTCTAATGGCGATGGAGTTCTTTTGGAGAACCAAGTCTTTGAGACGTCTCTCCTCCGGGCGATATAGATCACCTCGCCTTATGGCGATCTGGTGGGAATGTGTAAACGAAATGGAGCCTTTTATTAATAATATGAGGCGACCAGGAAGGTGAGTTTGGAACCTTTGGGCGACGTGCCTTGCTCGGATTATCTTATGATTCAGGACTTGTTCGAATTATTCCACATCAGTAGCCCCCTACTCAAAAGTGCTTAGACAGTCGGGACCTTTGAGTAAAAGCATTAAAAGTCATGGACCCGTGTGGGCGTGCATTAAATGCATCCCTCCTCTCGGTTTGACACGTGGACGGGCATTAAGTTTTGCAGGAAAGTTTGAGCGAAAAGGGCGACGCCATAATGATGAGTTTTGGCGGGATTGATGGTGCTGGGCTCGAATTTCAAAAGGAATTTCAAAAGGTAGGCTGATCTGGGCCATTGAAGCGGATGGATCTCATCCATCACTTTTCCCTATATATAAGGGCCCCACCCATTCATTTTTATCCTTTTCTGACAAGCCAACATCACTCGCTCTCTTAGTTTTCATTTGTGGTCGCCCTTCCTGCTTTGAGTTTCTCCTCGCCTCTGCTTGTGGTCGACAATCGTTTCCTAGCACAGTAAGTAACCCAGCCTTCGTCTTCTTTTTTGTTCTAAGTTTTATGTCCCACAGGTCTAAGGTGAGTCCATCGAATTTGGATTCTTTACCCTCGTGGATATCCTACCATCTAGGAGAAGGTTCGTCATATATTACTGACGAAGTTAGACAATCTCCCAGGTCGCCAATGGAAGACCCATCCATTGCTGAGGTCACCCCTTTAGGTGATGTCCACCCTTCCGTGACAAAAGAACATAACACCATGACTCCCGAGGAGCTGGACTTGCTTCGAGAGACTTATTCCTTTCCTTAGGGCGTGCAGCTCAGACTTCCTGAGGAGAATGAAACCATTCTTTCTACCCGCCCTGGCGAGGTAGCCTTCTATGAGGCCGCCTTCCCCGCGGGCCTCCGTTTTCCCATTCCTTTAATAATTAGGTTAATTTTGCTTTTTTATAAGATTTGTCCTGCTCAGCTCGTCCCCAACGCGTGGCGTAGTATCGTCGGTGTCGTGTCGTTGTGGCGAGTTCACAAATATTCGATGACTCTTTCCGAGTTTAAGAATATTTTTTCTCTCAATAATAATCTTAAGCCGGACCAAGGGTGGCTCTATTTCAAGGCGAGGTACAAGAGAACTATCCTCGGAGGATACCCCAACAATGTGAAGGGGTGGAAAAGAAGATTCTTCTTCGCCTCCGGGGATAGTTGGGAGCTCTTTGAAGAAGAACCTCGGGAGGGAGTACCACGGGTTCCGAGGTCATGGCGAACTCCAGGTCGGTTTTTATTTTGTCAATTATGGTTTATTGATTAATAAGGTTGGTATTAATATGGGTCTCTTTTCAGATAAACGCTGCAACGAGCTGCCCACGTTGCTGGCGTATGAGCAGGAATTTTATGACCAAATCTCACAGTCGGTGGCAGAACGTGGGCGCTACATGGTCCCTATGCTTCTAAAAACCAAGGCCTTTCGTCGGGTCTTCAGCTCGCCTGGTCCTATGGCATCAGGAATAGAGGGCGAGCATCCGCAAGCGTCATCGACGTCGGGTGAAGCGGGTGAGTCCCGCTCTTCCCGCGGTGAACACCTTCAAGACGGCCACCCCCGAGAGGACTCAATAGAATATATAGGGACTGTTAGGAAGGAACTAAGGAGGGTTGTTCCTCATATTCCTGACCTAACTTTATTAAGATGGTCGGGGGGAAAAATTCGAGACCCCGTCTTAGAATTTTGTTCAGCTTTGGGATCGAGCTCGGACTCGACATCGGAATCCTGGTCGGATTCCGAGCTATCCCCCGAGCTTAAATCGGATGGTATAAATCCTTACTATCCTTGATGATTATTTTTTTACATGTCTGATATATATCTTTTTTTTTATTTCTTTTTGCAGCTATGTCGAAGAGGATTAGCCTAAAGAAGCTCGGTGAGCGGGTGGACAGAGCCCGAGGCGAGAGTTCGTCCAAAAAATCTGCTCATGCTACAAAGGGGGTGGTCATTGGCGAGAAGCGCCCGATGGATGAGCCTCCCACCTCGTCTAGTAAGAAGGCGAAGTCCGGGAATGATTCCAAGGGCAAAGGGCAAGCCCACATCCCTGAACCCAAAAAGAAGTTTGGTCCGGCGAGCCATCCTGAGGCCCCTTCTTCTAGACCCGGGGAGGGGAGCTCGCCCTCGTTGGGTACAGCTCTTGGTCCGAGGGCCTCCATTCTGGGGAGCCCTTCCGTGGTCGAGAAGATCCTTCGAGGAGTAATCCCTCCTACGGATCAAGAGAAGGTGGGGCAGCTCTCTTTGGACCAGACTGCCTCAAAATTTTTCCAAGCTCTCGGCCAGGTATTATTTTGATACTAACTTCTATTTGTTTTATCCTTGTTAAATATGCTCGGTTTGATCTGATTAGATTTATTTGTAGCAGGCGCTTGTGTTCGGATCTTCTCTGGCGGTGAAAAGTAGGGAGACCATCGAGGAGGCATCCCTTCAATAGGGGCGAGCTGCCTCTTTGGATACTGAAGTTTCCCGTCTTCAGAAGTTATCCGCCGATCTGGAGCAGCAGCTGGCCGAGGCGCGAGCTCGGGAGCAGCAGGTTGGCAACGAGTTCGCCAAACTCAAGGCTGAAAGGGACACCTTTTCCGATAGTCTGGCAAAGGCAGGACTTCTGGTTGAGGATCTGAGGGGAAGAGTGGACCGTGCTGGAAAGCTGGCTGTTGAAGAATTTAAATCCTCGTCGGATTTCTCCGAGGCTGTTGAAAGTGCCTCCTCGAAGTATTTTGGAGAAGGGTTTTGATTTCTGCAAACGACAGCTCCGCCACCACCATCCCGACCTGGCCATAGACTTGGAGGAGATGCGTCTCAATCTCGACCTGCTTGCCGAAGAGGATGAGGAAGAAGGGGAAGGAGGCAAGGAAGAAACAGTTGAAAAAGGAGATGCGAATCCTCCGGGCGACGCAGATCCTCAAGGTGATGCCAACCCTCCCCCTTTATCATAAATGTAAAATGCAATTTGGATATATATTTGAATATAAATGTCACGATTTTTTTCTTTGCAATTTTGAATGAATATTACTTTTTGGCAATTTTGGCGATGAAATACTTTAGCTTGTGTACTTTTACTTGAATATTGGCGACCTAATATAGGAGTTTGAGACATCATTTTCTAATGATATGGCAACTTTAAATTGGCGAGCAAGATGCCTAAGTCATTTTTAATGAACTGGCGATCTTGAATAGGCGACCAAGATGCCTCCGTCATCTTTCGATGAACTGGCTGTCTTGAATAGGCGACCAAGATTCCTTTATTATCTTTCGATGAACTGGCTATCTTGAATAGGCGAGCAAGATGCCTCCGTCCTCTTTCGATGAACTAGCGATCTTGAATAGGCGATCTCCACCCTGCAATTTGGCGATGACTGAAATAAACTGGAGAAGTTTTATTACTTGGAATAAAATCTAGGAGTTGTTACAAGTTTTTTGCCCAGGCGAGCTGTTTGTCATGGGAAATATTTCTTCAAATGCTCAGCGTTCTAAGGATGGGGGAGTGCTTTCCCGTTCATATCTTCCAGCCAATAAGTCCCTGGTCTAGATACCTTGATGACCTTATAAGGGCCTTCCCATGTTGGTCCTAATTTTCCAACATTTGGCTCTTTGGTTGATAGGGTAACTTTTCGCAGAACTAGGTCGCCAGGTAAGAATGACCTGTGTTTGACTCTCTAGTTGAAATATTTGGCGACCTGATGCTTGTAAGCTGCTTGGCGTATGCCCGCTTATTCCCGTTTTTCATCAAGGAGGTCGAAGTTGAGTCTCAGCTCGCCTTCATTGCTATCCTTATCAAAGCTCGCCTTCATTGCTCGATATTCCAATTTCAACAAATATCACTGATTCAGTTCCGTAAATCATGGAATAAGGTGTTTCACCAGTAGGAATTCTGCTAGTCGTGTGATATGCCCATAATATGCTCGGTAAATCTTCTACCCGCTCTCCTTTGGATTTCTCCAATCTCATTTTTAAATTTCTCAGGATGGTTCTATTAGTGACTTCTACTTGGCCATTGGCTTGAGGATGACCAGGCGAGGAGAAATGATGTGATATGGCAAGGTCCGAGCAGAATTTCTTGAATTCGTTATTGTCGAATTGCCTGGCATTATCCGAGATGAGAACTTTGAGAATTCCAAACCAGCAGATGATACTCTTCCAAACAAAATTCTTCGTATTCTTTTCGGTGATTTTGGCTAACGGTTCGGCTTCCACCCACTTTGTGAAGTAATCAATAGCAACGATTAAGAACTTCCTCTATAAGGGACCTTGAGGCAAAGGCCCCAGTATGTCGATTCCCCATTGGGCGAATGGCCATGGGCTGGTAATTAGCACCATATCAGTATGGGGAAGGTGGTTGGATGGAGCGAACCTCTGGCATTTGTCGCATTCCCTGGTGTATTTTGCAGCATCTCGTCCCATCTGGGGCCAAAAGTAGCCTTGGCGAATCGCCTTTCGCACCAGTGACCTCGCCCCTGAATGATTTCCGCAGATGCCCTCGTGGATTTCCCTCATCACATAATTGGCTTCGTCAGGTAGGAGACATCTTAGGAGAGGCCCAGAGAAGGATCTTTTATATAAAATTCCATGAAGCAGGCAGAACCTTGCAAATCTATAGCGGATTCGGCGAGCTTGGAGTTTATTTGCTGGTAGTGTTCCGTTCTGAAGGTAGGCGACGATCTCATCCATCCATGTCGGGTTCGTTTCTGTTGTATAGATGGGTTTGGCAACCTCAATACTTAGCTTGGGCATAAATTCCAGGGGTATACTTCTGTCTGATATTAAATCAAAAGTTGAAGCAAGATTGACTAGGGCATCTGCTTTTCTGTTTTCTTCTCTGGGGATTTGTTTAATAGTGAACTTTTTGATCTTCTGGGTTAAGCATTTGACTTCATCCAAATAAGTTGCCATACGTACGTCTCTGATGAGGTAATCTCCCTGAACTTAGTTGGCCACTAGTTAAGAATCACTGTAGGCTTCAATTGACTAGACACCCAATTTTGTGGCGACCCGTAATCCGGCGAGGAGTGCTTCATACTCAGCTTCGTTGTTGGTTACTTTAAACCCCATCCGTATAGCGTATTCCATTTGTTCACCTGTCTGGGTTTGGAGAACAAGCCCTGCACCGCATCCGTGTTGATTGGAAGACCCATTTACAAACAATCTCCATTTGTCAGGCTCTTCCCCCGAGCTATCGAGGCAGTTTTTCAAGCTTCCGAGGTCCTTTTCTAAGTTTGGAATCTCCGCCTCCGAGAGTTCTGGATCGGGCTCGTGAGTGGATTCAGCCACGAAGTCGGCTAAAGCTTGGGCTTTTATTGCCGTCCTCGAGCTTTTCAATCATTAGGTATCTATTCTCAGCACCTATCAGGACCTTACTAACATAATATACCAATTTTTGGACACGGTCTACTTCTCGGATGAGCACGGCACTTACAGTTGTAGGTGAAATGGAGAGATACACGAACAATTCTTCGCCCGTGGTCAGAACCACAAGTAGAGGAGGTGATCTTAAATATTTTTTGACCTGCTGAAACGCTTCCTCCGATTCTTCTGTCCACTGAAAATTTGTGTTTTTCCTTAGGATTTTGAAAAACGCTAAACATCTGTCCGCTGATTTGGAGACAAACCGGTTGAGGGCGGCGACTCGACTAGTTAACTGCTGAACTTCACGGATATTTTTGGGCGAGCTCATCCCGAGCAGTGCTTGGATTTGGTCCGGGTTAGCTTCAATTCCTCGTTTGGTTACCAAGAATCCCAAGAATTTCCCGGATGATACGCCAAAAACGCACTTGGAAGGATTTAACATCATCCGGTGTTTTCTCAAAATGTTGAAAGCTTCTTCAAGGTGGGCGATGTGCTTTTCTACTGCGAGACTTTTGACGAGCATGTCGTCTATATATACTTCCATGGTCTTTCCAATCAGCTCTTTGAACATCTTGTTTACCAATCTTTGATATGTAGTCCCGGCATTTTTGAGACCAAATGGCATGACCTTGTAGCAATACAATCCTCGTTCCGTGATAAATGAAGTTTTTTCTACATCGGGAGAAAACATCTTGATCTGGTGATATCCTAAGAAGGCATCCATGAAGCTAAGAAGCTCGTGCTTAGATGTGGCGTCGACTATTAAATCAATTTTTGACAGAGGGAAACTGTCTTTTGGGCATGCCTTGGTGAGATCAGTATAGTCAATGCACACTCTTCACTTCCCCCCCCCTTTTTTGGGGCGACGACGACATTGGCTAACTATTCTGGGTAATGGGCTTCCTTGATAACTTTAGCTCTGATGAGTTTGGTGACCTCCTCGTTGATAACTCGGAGCCGCTCAGGGGCGAATTTCCTTCTCTTCTGGCGAACGGGAGGATTTGCCAGATTATTATGTAATTTATGCATGGCGACCTGGGGATCAATACCCAGGACGTCACCTTGGGACCAGGCAAAAACATCAAAGTTTCTTTTCAAGAATTCCACTAAAGCACTACGCAATTCTTTAGTAAGTTCTGTTCCGATCATAACGTGGCGATCAGGATATTCAGGATGTATGGAGATTAGGGTGGTTTCTTCAAGGGGTTTAGCGTTTTCTATTTCTCGGTGATCTATCAGGACCACCTGTTCCACCTCGTCCCTCAGAGGTTCCATCTCGCCATCGCTGATCGGTAATTGCTATTGGGTATTCGGTACTGGGGATTTTTCGATCTTCATAGCCGAAATAAAACATTGTCTGGCTACTTTCTGATCGCCCCGCACTTCGCCCACTCCTACCGAAGTGGGAAACTTCATTTTTAGGTGGTAGGTTGAGGTGATCGCCCTAATTCCACCTAGAGTTGGGCGACCTAAAATAGCATTGTAGGGGGAAGGGCAATCTACCACGATGAAGTCCTGCCAAACGGTAGTTTGGCGAGGTTCTGTCCCCAAAGTAACTAGGAATTTAACCCATCCTAACGGATGAGTCAGATTTTCTCCAAATCCTACCAAAGGTGTCAGGAAAGGCTGCAACTTGTCGAGCCCTATTTTCATCTTTTCGAATGCTGATATAAACAGGATGTCAGCCGAACTACCATTATCGACCAAAATTCTTTGGACGGTAAAATTGGCGATGATGGCTGAAACGACCAAGGCGTCGTCATGAGGCTGGTGCAGGCCTCTTAGGTCATCATTGTTGAAGGTAATTGGTGGGTGGACATCGGCCATTAGCGAGGAGAGGTTGTAAATTTCTTCGGACAGCCTGTCAGCACTTCTGGCTTGCCTCTTCTGGCGTGCCTCTTTCTGGACGAATTCGAACTTCCTCCCGATCCAAACCCGCCATGTATTACCTAAATGTCTCCAGTAGTAGGTCGATTGTCGCCGTATCTTCTTTTCGGTAAATTGGGGGAAGGGTGATCACCAACATACTTTCTCAGATACCCTCTTTTTATGAGGTCAGTTATTTGCTCCTATAGATGAAAACAGTCTTCGGTGTTATGGCCATGGTCTCGGTGAAACTCGCAATATTTATTTTTATTTCTCTTCCGGGGATCAGTCTTGATTTTCGAGGGCCACTTGACGAACTCTTGATGCTTGATCTCTGTAAGAACTTGGGCAATAGGAGCATTAAGCAGGGGTAACACTAGCTCCGTGCGGCGAGGTGGAGTGCGAGGTCGCCTGTCACTGGTTCGCCTCGAGTCTCGATTAGGCTTTCTGCTCCTCCGATCATCGTCCCTATAATCAGATCGCCTTGTATCAGACTCTTTTCTCTTATGGTCATCCTTTCATCTATGCCTTCGTTTGGCTTCGGCCAATTCCTCTGCGGTGATGTACTTATCGGCTTTACTTTGGAGAACGGACAAAGTCTCCGGAACATTCTTGGACAAAGAATCGAATAAGGGACCTGGGCAAAGCCCCTCCATCATTGCCAT
>BRYE01000021.1:11363630-11368630 GCA_030159115.1 Actinidia arguta var. hypoleuca
CTCGCTTGCTTTGGACGCCTTTCAAAAACTTCTTCGTGCCTCGGACGCCTTCCAAGGACTTGTTGCTTGACTGAGAATGCCTTCCAAAGCCCAGCATGCTATTGTGTGTTGTATCATGAATTTTACACTCCAAAAATCAATTATTCACTATGAAAGTTCTCAAGTACATATGTATGTATATCATATATCGCATATATATCTCTAAGTCTTGAGAGACATGTATATATAGTAATCTTGAGTGTTTTAGAGTCAATCTCGAGCTCTTCTCTAAAGTAGATACGATTTTCAAGTTGTACAAGATCAAAACTCTTAAATCTGTCAGACTCTGTGAAAAGGGTTTGAATGCCCAGTGGTTCGAACACCTCTTTTAAAAGTTTGAACACATTCTGAGTTCGAACCAGGTTCGAACCATCTACTGTAATTTTCATTCTGCCGCACCACAGTTCATTCCTATAGCTCGGGACTTGACCCTTATTTATTAGAATTATACTCAAAATGTTTTTGTTTAGAATTAGCCAATCTAAAAACCTAACATTCTCCCCTTTTGAGAATTCTATAACAAAACACTAAAAATAACAAATACAGTGAACTAATAACTTGACAAGAATTGATCTATAGACAATGAATTCGTTCGGGTCTTCAAATAGTATTTGCAAATATGTCAACATGTAATCTGCACACATCTCAAGTAAATATATCAAATGCATGCGTGAAAGAATATATATATATGTAAAAAGAATATATATATATATATATATATATATATATATATATATATGTAAAAAGAATAAAAATTACTCTCCTCATGGTTGATAAAATGTAACATTAAAAATTCAAATATATATGCATATCGCTTATATCTTTCCCTGTCATGCCCCAAATAACATCAAATTTGGCCACATAGACATACAACTCAAATGTTAAAAAAGTCGAACTAAATATTATGACAATGTACTGTCACTACATCAGAGTACGTACAAATCACTCCCGTGGGATCAGACTCTCCATGAGCTATCAAATACAGACTATGGATGATAATCTATGGACAATGCCCACACTAGACCAAAAGAATATTACAACTCTTAAAAAATATACATGTCTATGCATCTCTCAAAATAAATCAAAATACGGCATCCATATGCCTTAAGACTCAGGATAACCCTTGGTACCTAAAATTTACGTTATAGTAAAGGTGAGTTACCTTGAAAGAATTTAACAATGAATTTGATGTATCAAGCCAAAACCATGATACTAATGAAAACATGATGCAATGAAATATGTTCTCATTCATATCAAAATATACTTTTGATTTTAAATCCAAGATTTCACTAATCATTTAATCTCCACATTTTTTGGCTTTTCTCAAAAAAGTATTTATTTTATGATTCTCAAATTAATAATTTAACAGTTTTTTTGGCTTTTTACAAAAGCAATAATTCAATTTATTTGAATGATACACCTAGGCTAATACCTAACCGACCTTGTTATGTACTAAGCATGTGAGACACATCCGGCCAACTTCTCAAAATTTTACCGAAGGCTTTGACATTCTCTCATTCCGGCCCACTTCTCGGACTTTCACTGAAGGTTTGACATACCCAATATCTGGCCGCATTCTCGATCAATAACTAAATGGTCGACATTCCCTCCTGCGCAGTTGTTATCTAGGTCTTTCACCCCGGGTTTAATCTAAGCCATTTAATTCCTGTATCTCCTAGCATGTCAGTCCCAAAATCATTTTCAAATTCCACATTCCAACATAAATCCATGTTACATTTGCTAAAAGCTTTAATGTAAATAACATACTATGCAAGTATTAAAAATTATCAATAATAATCATTATTGAAAATATTAGAATACAATTATCATAAATCATATTCATAACTGCTAATATAAATCCAAAGTGTGTTTTTAAAACCTCTTATAAAAACTGTGTAAGAAGGTCACTACCGGTAGTGGTCTGGACACTATCGGTAGACAATGTCCTAGGGACAAAGCTACATAACTCACTTTCGGTAATAAAAAATAGAGGAGTTTACTACCGGTAGTAGAAATATTACTACCAGTAGGTCGGGCCCTCGAACCATCTTAAGGAAATAAAGAAAACTACCGGTAGAAAGAATATGACTACCGGTAGACATCGCAGAAAATAGACACTTCTAGATTCCTAGAACTCCCGATTTTTATTCCAAACTAAGTTTTCCATTTAGGGTTTTACACCCAAGATAATGCTTCAATAGGCTATATACAAGTGAATAACACCAACCCAAAGTGAAACCCTAACAAACAAATCCCTTTTACCTCAAATCAAATGGAAAAAAAGCTCCACAACAATGGTGATGCTCAAACTTCCTTCTTGCTCCGATTCCAATCCTTCTTAGTTCAAATCGAAGCACCCGTTGAGTAGATAATCTTATTCGAAGAACTACCACTCAATCTCACCTTAACACACTCAACCCTAAGCTTGAAGACCAAACCCTAGAGAGAGAGAGAAAAAAGAAAATGAAGAGTTAATGCTTTTAAAAATAAATGCTAGGTCAAAAGAGTAGAGAGATATTTATCAAATAACACTCAAACTCCTTAGGCCTTGTTTGGCTTGCCCAAATACAATCAACCAATCATGGGCCAAGTATTTGGCCCACTCTCTCCCAACCTAATTTCAATCCTTACTAACCCAACTACTCCACATGTAGCCCAATTTACACTAAAGCTCATAACAATCTCTCTCTCTCTCTCTCTCTATATATATATACCTGACATTATGATGTCATATATACGTCTTAATTACCCATATTCATGAAAGAAAAATTTAAAACCTTATAACCTCCACCACTTAAAGAAATTTCGCCATCGAAATTGAATACACAGACCTGTTTGGCTAAAAAGGTCTGAATATCTTGCACGAACCTCAGACTCGGGCTTTTACATAGCTTTCTCCATGCCATGATGAAGCAATAGAACCTTCATCAATTGAATAGTCTTTCCTCTAAGAACTTGATCTCGTGTATCCAACACTCGAATCGGTCGCTACTCATACGTGATACCTTGGTTGATGACTAGATCCCCCCAATTTAAAATGTGCGAAGGATCGAGTTCATACTTCTACAACATGGAGATGTGAAACACGTTGTGTACATTGACCAACATCGATGGTAAAGCAAGACGATATGCCACGACTCTAACACGATCAAGAATCTCAAACGGTCCAATGAACCTTGGCGATAACTTGCCGCTATGCCCAAAAAGCATTAGCCCCCTCTTTGGTGAAATCTTCAAAAATACGTGGTCCCCAATGGCAAACTCCAAATGATGCTTCTTTCGATTGGCATAATTATTTTATTGACTCTATGCCGTGAGCAAACCCTTCCTAATCAAAACTACTTTTTCGATCGTATCATGAACCCAATCCGACTTGGCAAGAGCTGCCTCCCCAACGTCTATCTAACAAATGGTGACCTACAAGGTCTTCCATACAACACCTAAAAATGTGCCATCCCAATGCTCGCCTAATAACTATTGTTATACACGAATTCTACCAAGTGTGGGTGATCCTCCCATGATGCCCCAAAATCAAGCACGCATGCCCGAAGCATGTCCTCCAGAATTTAAATGGTACTCTCAAACTACCCGTCAATTTGAGGATGAAATGCCGTGCTAAGCCTTAAATCCGATCTAAGAGCGGATTGCATTCCCTTCCCAAAAAGCAATGTAAAATGCAGATTTCTATCCGAAATGATAGATATTGGAACCCTATGAAGTCTAACGATTTCACAAACATAAAGAATACCAAGATCTTCTTCCGAATTTGACATACGAATAGGAAAAAAATGTGCAATTTTTGTCAAACAATCAACTATAACCCAAATGGCGTCATGCCCTTTTAATGATCTAGGAAAACAAGTAACAAAGTCCATAGTGATACGCTCACATTTCCACTCCGCAACTGGCAATGGTTGTAGTAAACCTGCTGATTTTTGGTATTTGACTTTCACTTGCTGACAAGTCAAATACCTCGAAATGAATAAGGCAACATCTTTCTTCATTTATTTTCACCAAAACTGTCAACACAAATCATGGTATATCTTCATTCCTCCAAGATGTCCTTCAAATCACGAATGATGAAAAACACGAAGAACATCGTCTCTACTAGACGATAGTACGAATAATTTAGACTTGTACCTCAAACCCCCGTCCGAATGCAAAACCCAACATGTCGGTCCTACACCCCTAGCAATTCAATTGCCCATAGTCTTGGCCTTCACATCTTGCTGTTGTGCCTCAATAACCCAACTGATGATTGATGGTTTCGTAGACAATGTGAACAATGTAGCCAACTCATCTTTCTCACCAAGAATTAAGTCATACTCGTTGATATCTTGAAACATCTTCCACTCATGAATGGAAATGCTCGCCAAAGCACTAAGCGATTTCCTACTAAGTGCATCGGCCACAATGTTGGCCTTCCCGGGATGATAGTGCAATTCGAAGTCATAGTCTTCCATGTACTCCATCCAACGCCGCTGCCTCAAGTTCAAGTCATTCTGTATAAATAAGAACTTCAAGCTCTTGTGGTCTTAAAACACTTTAAATCGCTTTCCGTACAAGTAATGCCTCTAACTTTTCAAAACAAAAATAACGCCCGCAAGTTCCAAGTCATTTGTCAGATAATTTTGTTCGTGCGTCTTCAATTGACGTGAACCATACATAATTACTTTACCCAACTGCATCAGCATGCAACCCAAACCATCATGTGACGCATCGCAGTACACGGTATATCTCAACCCTCGCTCAGGTATAACAAGAATCGGTGTTGAAGTCAATCTCTTCTTAAGCTCCTAAAATGAATGCTTGCAAGCGTCATTCCAAACAAAGTGAATACCCTTCCTCGTAAGTCAAGTCATTGGTGCTGCTAAACGTGAAAAATCCTCTACGAATCGTCGATAGTATCCGGCTAAACCAAAGAAATTATGAACTTCAAACACGGTCTTTTGTCATTCTCA
>BRYE01000021.1:11373630-11376130 GCA_030159115.1 Actinidia arguta var. hypoleuca
CTCCACAACAATGGTGATGCTAGAACTTCCTCCTTGCTCCGATTCCAATCCTTCTTGGTTCAAATCGAAGCTCTCGTTAAGTAGATAATCTTATTCGAAGAACTACCACTCAATCTCACCTTAACACACTCAAACCTAAGCTTCAAGACCAAACCCGAGAGAGAGAAAGAAGAAAAAGAAGAGTGAATGCTTTAAAAAATAAATGCTAGGTCAAAAGAGTAGAGAGATATTTATCAAATAACACTCAAAGTCCTTAGGCCTTGTTTGGCTTGCCCAAATAAAATCAACCAATTATGGGTCAATTATTTGGCCCACTCTTTCCCAACCCAATTCCAATCTTTTCAAATCTAACTATTCCACATGTGGCCTAATTTACACTAAAGCTCATAACGATCTATCTATCTATCTATCTTTATATATATATATATATATATATATATATATATATATATATATATATATAGAGAGAGAGAGAGAGAGAGAGAGAGACGTGACATTATGATTTCATATATACATCTTAATGACCCATATTCATGAAAGAAAAATTTGAAACCTTACACTCCCACTCACATGATTTTCTCTCCCCCTTTTTGTTATGAACTGACAAAGTAAACATGATTATAAAGGAGGTAAATAAAAGACACCTCAAAATCAATAGATGGAAGATGAGTTCCAATAAAATCCAACAAGATATCCTCATAAGAATGTAAACAAAAAGAAATATAATGAGAATAAATTTCATTAGATCGTTTAAAATAAACCCAAAGAGTTCAAAAAAAAATTGTCTAGTAGATACATAATCAATAGGATACATATGACCACATGAAACTAACAATTGGCTAGGCTAAAAATTTACATTCCATAATGTAAAGATTTTAACAACTTTTTAACATGGTGCAAATATCTAGCCATATGTATGTGTGTTCTTGGTGAACTTGAAAAATGCAGTGGACATGACAGGACAAAGAGATAAGAGTTAATAAGATTATTCAAATTTCGAGTCTAGTAAAATTCTAAAAGTCAAACCAATTGTGTGATGAGAGTAAAATCCCCCTCAATTGAATATTTTAGGCTTTTTCTTTTTAAGAGCTGATTTTTTCTTTTGATTTGCTCTATTTTTTTAATTGCAATCGTCTGGATGCTTTCACACTATGATGCATGCTACTGGTGCTCTTTTCCATCATGCATAATTTTTGCCTGGTTTGAAATAATAAGGGATATACACAATATGTGGTCAATCTAGAATACATATGACTTAAGGAGCGTAAGAATAATTCAAACTAACACAAATCACAATACACGTTCAAGTGATATTCGGCGCACCAAGTGTGCTCAGTGTATATCATGACATATGGTTCAACTTTAATCACAATGTATACAAAGGTTGAAAAAATCTAAAAAATATGTCATGAAACGTATCATAACAAATTCAAAATTTTAAGGTACCATATCCCATAAACTATGGAAGACAAAAAAAATACAACTAAGAATGCGATCATAGCCATAGGAAAAACAAATAATCATCAAGAACCATCCTATGCTATGTATACATACTTTTGTTCTTGAAAGTCACCCTTACAAATTCTCTAGGGATATGTAATGCATTCAAATCAGATTTTTTAATCCAAGCAGCCTTAAGTTTTTGTCTATTGGAAGCATGCTATTTTAGATCATTTAATTGAACACATAATTCTTTAATTTGAATATGCAAATTATTTTTAGGCTTCCTAGAATATGCATACATGAATGAATTTGTAGTGTTTCGAAGCATATTACATTTAGGCCTGATATGTCCTATAATCCCATAATGATGACAGATAGGAACAAATCTAGGATTATATGAACTGTTCTGTCTAGCGTTCGACTATTGTGCGTTCAAACGTCGAGCGTTCGAACCCAGTCTTTTGGCGTTCAAAGCTTGCATAACATAATTACCAGAATTGGGAGGGACATACCTTTGCGGTTTTACTTGTTTAACCACTTGTGTATTCTTTGAATTTTCTACTTTATTTGTTGTGGTACTCCCTTGTGTTGCTGGAACAAATTTAATCTTGTGGATCTTTGTTGTTTCCTCGTATCCAAGACCCTTCTTGTCAGGTGCTGATTTTTGAATGTTCCATATATAATCAAATTTCTTGGTGCTTGAATTCAAGATTTTTCAAGTTTCCTTGGTTTCAAATAATTCAGTAGTTAACTTAACAACCTTCCTTTCAAGAACCTTGTTTTTCTCTCCAAGATCTTGCACCATGACATCAGAATTTAATACTTTTTTATTCAAGATGTTTTTGTCTACTTTGAATTGATTAATCAAGATTTGGCAATCATCAACTTGTTTAACTAAATCATATTTTTCTTTTTCATACTTTTTCAGATTAATTACCAATCCTTGATTAATTTTACCAAGACTAGCCATTTTAATTTTAAAAAAATTCATCTCAGCATTTAATGATTCTACTATTGGATCAAAAGTGAAATCAAGATTACCTGAAATATCCTCATG